>BMAO01037491.1:0-239753 GCA_019973975.1 Trichonephila clavata | reverse complement strand
TTCGCAACTCAAATTAAGGAAACGTATTTTCAGTTGTTCGTTCCTTTTTGGAGTTTTGAACCGAAATAAAAACATGATAGTAGACTCGCTTTATAACTGTAGAGTCAACAAAATTAGACAGCAATATAGTATATATGCAGTCGAACCTCCACATTACGAACCTCTATACAGTTAAACTTGTTTTTGTGCGGTAGATAGGGACCGCATAAAAAAAATCGCACAAAAAATATTCGAATATTTCATAAATTCTTACCTATAGCAAAGAAATTCGTCGAAATACTATAGAAAATATTTTATGAGATGGAGAGGGACCACATAAAAAAGTCGTACTTAGAAAATACGCCAATTATTTACGAAATTCATCATAAAGTGTTTCCCATAACCAAAAAAAAATAGTTAAACTTGCACATGGAAACATTTTTAAAACATTTAGTTCCTTATTGTATACACACACACATGGAGAAATTTTCAAAATGCACATACATAATTCACTGCTACTCATCGTAATCCAAAACGCTAATCTTCCTGTGATGAATACGTTCAAAATTGCTTTCGTCACTAGAAGATACAATTTCAATTGGTTTATTTTTTGGTATCATAAAGCAAGAGATAAATTTTTATGATGAAGCGTTTTTGGTCAGTTGCTTGGTAAATGTTCAGCGATATAACCAGATATGCATGATCCGAAGCTCTTTTTTGAAAATTTCATAACTCCTTTCGGGGGATTGGCAATTAATTTTGAAAATGCTTTTCCAATTTGATGGAAAGCTGTATCCCTGACCAAGTGGCGCACACAATGGAGGTGTCCTGGGGGTCCGGACCCCCCCCCCCCCTAAAGGCCCTTGAAGTTTTTTTTTCGATTGATGATAATATCCTATGTTTATATACCGATATATAACGTATAATAATTCAATTAAGTACTTGTAATTAACAATTTATTTGATTAGTTAATCGTAATGATTAATTCAATAATTCATTTTTTACTGTTTTTTGTTAAGAAAATCGACAAAATCGGAAGAATAAATTGGTGTTTTCTTGAGGTATGATACGAGTTGGGGGACATTCGACCTTGGACTCCCCCCCCCTTGGAAATTTTTTGTGTGCGCTACTGATCCCTGCATATATTTTATCCTACTCTCAAAGAATCCGGTTCTTCTTGTGTTCCTAATCAATCAAATTATTGATAATGTCACTGTCATTGAAAGTTTCGTCTTCATTCAAGCGCGTGCTGTTGGCGTGTTGAGAGAAAGTAACTGTGAACGTGAACTGTCGGGGGGACTGTTTATAACAAATGAACATAGCGTCTTGAACTGTATATAAGTACATTGCAGTACTTATATACACACACACAATTCAATTATGCAGTACTTATATACTCCCTCTACCCCCGACGACTATAAAATATTAAAGGCAAAACCTGACTTTGCAGGTAGGTCCTAATATTCTCCATCACCACTGGCTCATTGATAGAAAAGATTTCAGTGTCGCCAAAGCCGTTGAAATTCATATACCTCATAAAAAAAATATTGTACAGATTTTTTCCCCTATTTTTGAAGTATATCTGGACCTTTCAAGTTATTCTCGCTTTTAGCACATTTCATAGTAGTCATAAATCTTGAAGTGGTTTTATTAAGTGCCTAACGCACCGAGAACAATAGAATTATGGGCATTTCATCCAAGAAGTGCAACCTTTAATCCCCATTGTCCAGTTCACTGGAAACACCTTTGATATCCCCTTACACCCGCGTTGGTGTCTCGTGTCTTTGAACTAGTCTCCATTCATTTGTATTGTTGATCAGTCGTACTGGTATAACTTTGTTTCTTGTTTCTTTGTTTGTTTGTTTCTTTGTTCTTTGTTTCTCAAAAATGTCAAAACGTAAGTGCTTGAGCATCAAAGAAAAAAAATTAATTCTTCAGGAAGTTGATAAAGGCGTCAAGAATTTTTTTCTTGGTTTTCTTTTCTTTCTTTTTTTAGATACGATATGTAAAATAAATATACAGTCGACTCTCGCTAATTCAAACCTTAGAACCTAATACGAACCTCTCACTAATGCGAATTATATGTTCAGTCCCTAGAAAATGTCTTGGTATTTGGAACTAAAACAATACCTTTTGGTACACTCAATATTTTGAAGTAAAATCTGCACAATAACACGTGAAAATTCAAAGTGATCTAATAAAACTCTCGACCATTCAAATACTTACTATCATGTAGAGTCCTGTAGCAAACAGGTTAGAGCTTACATGTTTAGTGTTGTATTGCCTCTGCTTGTCTCCCTGTGACGTCGCTCCTTTGATGACCATCGGAGTTGACTCCGATAACTCTAACCGAAGAGCTAAAATGTTACTGAACAAACTACGCAACTTTTTCCTTCAAAATCATGTTGATGCGGACGTTTTTCAAGCGTCATTCATTCTAGAAAACTCTATTGGCAAAGTTAGATTGAATGCCATAAAACAAATAAAGAAAACAGATTTTTCGTCAAAAAAATTATGTATAGTAATGTATTATTTTAATACATAAATAAATTCTTTCAATACAGGAATTTTAACTTCTGTTTAATATTTATACTGTACAATATGTTATTTTTAAAAATACTTTAAAATAATTTTATACGCGTATGTATAATTGTTATTTTATTACATAGTTTCAAATTTAAATGGTGTTAGAAAAAAATTCTCTTTATGTATTTTGAGAGTTTTTTCATACCCTCTTGATAATTTGAAGTTTTTCATTATTCCCTTCAACTTCGAATTATCGAGTGTGAGTGAGTGAATATTAACGTCACACTGCACAGCTACAAGAGAGCTTTTGGCAACGGACCTCGTAATTCTGAACCATGGTCAAGTGACGAGAGCAACACCTGAGCTGGCACCCCTCCCCTTCTCCTAACTACCACACCAACGAGAGGACGTTTGAGCTCTAGACAGATTTAACGTGCATCCCTCCCCTACACGGCGGGTCTTTAGTGGTACTGGACTTGAACTCGTGACAAGCCAGCCACGATCCGATACCTTGACCACTAGGCTACCACGGCCACTTGAATTATCGAGAGTCGACTGTATATTAATTTACAAAAAGGTGTGAATAATTACTTTTTTTAATATATAGTATTTATGAATTAAAAATTTGTTTTGTGTTTTATAAAGTATATTGAAAGATAAACATCTGTATAACGAACTTTTTTTCGGGATTTAGTGACTTCGTTATATAGAGGTCCGACTGTATATATTTTTTCAGAATCCGCTTCGAGAGTAGACGCGGTAGGCTAATGATTATGGCCACAGACTCGTGATTGGAATATTAAGATTTTAATCCCTAGGTCCGAGTGAAAACCCGCCATGTAGAGAAGCTGATGCATGTTCAGTCGTGGCAAAAGGTCCTCCCGTGGCACGGTGTGATAGTACGGAAAAGAGGTGACAACTCAGGTGTCAATCTCGTCACGCGACCGAGGTTCAAAATTGCATGGTTCATCGCCAATAGCCCTCGGGTTGCTTTTTAGTGTGACGTTAACAAAAACATGTTCACGCACCCGCTGTGTAGAAAATGACACCGTTAAATTGTGGAGGCTCAAAGTCCATATGGATATTTGGAAAATGTTTCCCACATTTCAGGTGCCGTCACCGTTATTTGACCATAGCTCAAAATTACGTGGCTCGTCGCCAATAGCTTGTATGCTGCTTCGTAGTGCGAAGCTAATTATCAAGTTTCAGTCTATAATTTGTTTTTCTTAGATGATTTTTATTGTACAACATGAAACGTGTAGTGATAACTAAGCGGTAAAATGTATTAAATTGAAGGGAGTTGATTATATATAAATTACCATTATTTTTTGGAGGTCATTTAAATTAATTTACAATACAACATTTAACACATCATAAAGTTTAGCTATAAAAATTTTACTTCTGGTTAATTGTTTATGTTTAATTTATATTTTTGTGTGTGTATGTATTTTAATGATTATATTAAATTAGCTCCTTCATTATTAAGCAGATTCTGTTTGTACATAACAGCAAAAATTATACCTCTTTTTTGGATGAGATAAAAGTTGCTCTAGGTATTTAGTAAATATTTTTGAAATGGATCAGAGACCTTAAATTGGTTAGTGGCTAAGACGGAAATTCAAGCCTTTTTTTTTAGAAAGAAAAAAAGCATTTAAATCACTCTTTAGAAAATTACTTCGAAATAATTCCCAACCTCTAAAGCCAGTAATTTGAGTCAGAGATTACATTTTTTTTTTCAAGTGCACAAAAAGGGTTTCCGAATAACCAATACTGGTTTCTTGATGGGAAGGGTTTTTTTTTCACTATTTTGTACACCGCTCTACGCTACTGCTTTTATATATATTACGCTCTACTGATCATACGAAAACTATCAACGCTTTAGGTTTCTAAATGAGTTACTGTAAATGTCATGGAAAGGGATATTTTAGAAGAAGCATAGCCAAAAATTTGTTTTGGTGATGTGTCCATCGTTAATTTACTACATAAAATGCGACAGATTAAAAGTTTTTATGAAAAATATTACACATTATACAAGTCCTAATTTTTTTTTACGATTATATACTATAATTGTATTGTTCAACTGAAATTATGCTGATTGTATATCTAGTCATAAAATTTATATATTTTTGTATTTCTAAATTGTATCAACTTAATTGCATCGGGTCGATTCATAAGAGGATTATATTTTAAAAACAAAACACACACACACATACAATTTTCTTTTAGTTAGCAAGTTTCTATACATAGAAACTATATAAGAATATTATATCTTTACAAAGTGGTTCTTTTTCTATGGAATCATTTTTTATATGGACCAGGAGTGGGAAATTGTTTCGGCTTGAGTGCCACATTATAGAAGCGAGGAATATCGAAGAGCTGCGAGCTGTCTTAGTTAGCGTTGTATCTCAGAAAAAGTATAATTCGTACCATATAAAAATTAGTAAATATATAAGTTAAATAAAATTGTGACAGAGAGTTGTAATAAATTTATTTATTGTGCTAATTTTCATACATCATTCATAGCTGCAAGCCCATTTAATTTTAAAATCAATTTAATGTGGCAAATGTGCCCTATCACACTTTTCTAACATATCACTCAATAAGTCCCGGGCCTGACGTATAAATGGCAATACCTTCTAATTTTCCTAAGCATTACTTAGTAGTAAAAACTTTCAAATGACATGTGTCATAACACACAATTTCATGATAATATCTTGTTTAGTTTAAAAAATACAGCGGTTTTAGTGAAATAAATTTTGTTTGTTTAAAATCCATTGATAAAAAAGAATTTCATGCGTTAATTAAGCATTGCTTTTGACAGAAAGAAACACTGTTCAAGTTTTAAACAATGATTGGATAAGTATTATCCGGACCCTGTTCCACATCGCCAACTACGGTTAAAAGGTAGTATGCTGACTTAAAACGTGGTCGCACAGACACAAACGACGCTGAACTCTCAGATTGCCCAAATTCTGCAGTCGTTCCAGAAATATCAAAAAAGTCCATAAAATCGTCTTAGCCGATCAGAAATTGTAACTGTGTTAAACATCAGAGTATTTGAAGATATCAAAAGGCAGTGTACTCACTATTTTGCATGATCATTTGTCAATACGAAAGCTGTGTTCAAAGTGGGTGCTGCGTTTGCTCACTGTCGATCAAAGACAACAACGCATCAACCATTCACAACACTGTTTGGAGCTGTTTAAGCAAAATAATAAGGTTTTTTTTACGTAGATATGTGACAATGGATGAAACATGGATCCATTGCTACGAGCTTGAATCAAAAAGATCGTCAGCTGAGTGGACAGTAGCTAGTGAAAGCTGTCCAAAGTGACCAAGAACTCAAACGTCAGCTGGCAAAGTTATGACCTTCTAATTTTGGGACGTACATGGAATTTTGTTAATTGACTACCTTGAGAAAGGAGAGACCATTAGTATTAAATGATATGCATGACGTTATTAGATCAGCTGAATAAAAAATAAAGGAAAAACGTCCTCAAATGCAAAAGAAAAAAGTGATGTTTCATCAAGATAATGCTCGGTGCCACAAGTCCAAGAAAATGATGGTTAATTGGGTTTCGAAGCAAGAATTGCGATTCGAACTACTTTCCCACCCACCGTACAGTCCAGGTCTGGCCCCCAGTGACCACTGGCTGCTTGTAGACCTAAAAAAAATGCTCCAAAGAAATAGTTTATCTCAAATGAAGAAGTGACTGCCGAAGTTGAAGCCTATTTTGAGAGCAAAGACTAATCGTTCAACGAAAAAGGTATAAAAAATTAGAAGAACACTGGGCTGAATGTATCACACTTGAAGGAGAGTATCTTGATAAATACAGTTCAATTTTGCCTAAAAGTTCTAGTTTTATTAGTTAGGTCCGGGACTTATTGAGTGATATGTTACAATTTTCTTTTGTTTTGCTTTATTTTTTTTTAATAAAGGTTTTGCTTTCACATGCGTTTTAACGTGGCCATCCAAGGGGAAATGACGAAACGAATCTTAAGTCGTGCCTGGGAAAGAAATCTCAATTCAAGTCGTATTTCTTGACTGTCTTGGCGGGCCGCTATTTGCCCAGCCCTGCTATAGACGAGGTAGTTTTTCAACTGACCAGAAAAAAAATATTGGCCTGCATCAATATGTGAGTAATTTTCAAATGAAGAATTTGTCAGACCGGGTCTTTTTGTCATTCTTTTTATATCAAGAGTACTTTTTTTATATATAATGTCATCGCACTACAACAATGCACGTGATACTAAAAAATAATCCTAGATTTCGTATTACAATTAGATAACAAGGACTGACAAGCTGGTGCATTTAAATCAACTTCTCGTTGCCTTGGTGGGGAAATTTAGAGAAGTGTCATGTTACCCTCGTTAAATATCTGTTCATGTATTGTTCTCGTCCTTTGATCGTGATTTAAATTTATAGTGTCGCCAATAGCCCTTGTGTTTCTTCAGAATGCCTCGTCAGTTTATATAGAAAATCAATCAATCCTCTCAACTTCTACTACTCCTCATGAGAAATTTGAAACCAAATTCCATGTAGCATGTTGAACTATAATATTCTGGTTGGTAGAGTAATGGGCATATATGCGTGGGATAACGTGGGTTCGGGTCTCGTGTTTCAACATTTTCGGTGTTCAAGGATAGATCATTAAATCTGCCGAGTCTAAAATTCCCTTTATTGCGAATTTGTATTGTGGGATACTCGTGCTTTATTGTAATTCAAGTTTACGAAATACATTGTCTATAACCATAGTGTTACTTGTGGTTAAATGTCATTTCAATTTAATCCAAACAGAATAGCAGCATTCTGTTTTTTTTTTCTTTTAAAAGCTGATCATTAATATATCCACAAGACTTATTGCTAGCCTCGAAAATCACTTCATGCATCCTCTGTCATTGAAAGATAGTTCCGAAAGAGCATCTTTAGTTTTGAATCTTGGAACTTTAATCAATGAGAAAACATTTTTTATTATATATATTTAAAAAAAAAGATGGAAATACCACAGGAACAAAGATCGTAACAAATTTTGCCTAACAAAGTAATGTTTCATGCATATTAATAGTTTAAAAATATTAACAATTAGAAAAATTATCTTTATATCAAAAATAAACTAATTAAAATTATTTTTGATATAAAAAATAAACTAATAAATTAATTAGTTTATTTTTTATATCAAAAATAAACTAATTAAATTCAGGCTATTTTTAATGATATTCAAGTAAGAATAATATTATAGTACATTTTCTCTTTACCGTTCTGCGATTATATTTCTAATTAAAAATGATGTTATAATCTTTTTCATTAGTAGAAAGGGAAATACCCCTCCCCCTGGTTTTTCTGTTTATAATTCCAATTATAAAATAGGAAAAATTTTATAACGCATTCTCAATAAATAAAACGTTTTAAGAGTTATGGAGAGTTATACAGGGATTAATGTATAGTTATATTTGTTATATTGTTCATTATGATACTACTTCACACCAAAACTACAATAAAATCTACTCGCATAATTTAATACATCTTTGTTTCGAAAATGTTTCAATAGATATTCATGAAAAATAAAAATTAATGGAGCTAATGGTAGAATATTTATTTCTTCTCTCTTTTATCATTCTTCATGTGATAGAAAAATCGGGTTAAAATTATAAAGGCGCAAAAAGAGATTTTGAATAATGATGGTGGAATTTATGAAAATGCATTAAAAATATTGTGGGAATTCGTAAGGAAATATTTAAATTTAATTTCAAAAGACGGGTATCTTTTTAAAGAAAGTGTTCAAAATCTAAAATTTTATTACTTATAAGGAAGAAGAGCAATAACTTATCATCGATTAAGCTCTAAGATAATTATTATTTTTTTACTTAAACTGATTTTTTTAAAAAGAGAAAATAATTTAAGATTTTGATTATTTTTAGTTTTATCTAAATTTTTGAAGCAACAACAAACTGAGATATTTCTAGGATGGTTATTCTCAAATAAATTGAATATTGTATACATTATTACTTGATTATGTTTCATAAATAAAAAAAATGAATCAAACTGATTAAAATACGAGATGTACTTATTAAATCCCTGCCTGAGCTGCGAATATTGAGTTTCAATAAATGTAACTCGATAAAATCGCAGACATGTTCATTTCATTAATGATAAAAAGTTAAAAAATTATTTTCGATGTTTAAGAAAATTTTGCATTATTTTTTCAATATTTTACGATCGGAGTTTTTTTAAACACTGAAAAAAGCGCACATTCATATATGAAATAAAAGAGAAAAACAGAGATGTGAAAACCCTATCGTTATAAATAGTCTTCCAGATACAGAAACCGAAATTTTTTGCATTCCGTAAATAAAATAACAGTAATCTTCCGGTACTGTAAAAGGCAAAGTTACCAAGGTTATTTTTTGTGTGTGCTGCGTTCATTTACAAGGTCTCTTGCACCCCCTCTGGACCTTAAAGCGATTCCTACAACCGTACAAAGATGGAATGTTCGACTGGTTTTTGTGTGTCCGTCGCTTTTCTTTAGCCGCCAAAGAAGGTTTGTCCAAGGTGTGTCGTCAGGAAGCGATACTGTGATAGATAGTGACTACTTTTAGCCATTCAGACTACTTTTGAAAAGGTTTCTCAATAGAATAGCACAATGTCTGGAAATTTTAGGAATTACTTTATCTCGAAAAGGAATCGGTACCTGTTTAAAGGTTCGTAAAAATTTGTAAAAAAAAATGTAAGGAACGAGCTTACCTTACATTTCAATATATTATACACATAAAAAGGAATGCATATTGCTTAACCATTTATAATAAAACAATCTCGTTTACTAATTAAATTTTTAATAGCAATAGCTCGTCATACACAGCTTGCATGAACTAAGTTCTTACCAATGGCGTATAACGGACCTCTCTCATGGCCAGTGGAGTACACAAGGTTAGGTTTTTGGTGGTTCACTCCCCCCCCCTCCATACACCAGCAAATTTTTAAATTTCACCATAGAGATTACCCTTTCGCGCTTACTTCTACGAGTTTTATAGTATATAACCCCCCCCCCTCCAAAACATGTTTCTGCGGTACCATTCTAAGAAACATGTAGACTTCGAAGGGCCGTGGTCTTCAAATTGTGCTCCACAGAACCCTGGGGGTTCATGAGACTATAGTATTGAGACACCTGAAGCACAAATTGATGTTATTAATAACATTAATTTTTTTGTTTGTATTGAAATTTTTTAATAACAAATACTATACTTTTTAAGTTGTATTCACATGAAACAAAACGTGTTCGCCTTCTTTAAATATCCTGTTAAGATCAGAGTGACGCACACAAGGGGGGGGGAGTCCAGGGGTCCGGAATCTCCAATCACCCTTAATTTTTTTCTCGATTGATTAGATTATTATATATATATAGTAGGTAAAATTTAATTACCATAAAATCCGGCGTATAATGCTCTTCTATAATTTCAAGCTGTTTTTTATAAAAAAAATTTAAGTATATTCGTCATTCCCTTTTTTGCGAAGGAACCAAAAAAGTACATGTTCATCGATCCTATATTTTGAAGTAATTTATTCGAGGTACTATCCCAGGATTTTGAAAAACAGTGTACTTCAAGAACTACAATCTTTTAAAATCATTAGGCATGTCATTTCTTTTAAATAAAGTGTATTCCGAACTATGCAGAATGTCTATGTGTCGATCTATGTTTTTTTAATGCTCTTCTGTTTTTTTTTTTTTTATTTTCCAAGCTATCATTTTTATATCCGACGTATAACGCGAACCCGTAAATTTCAAAGTTATTTTTTGTATTAAAAGTGCGCGTTATACGCCAGATTTTACGAAAAGTATTCGTTATTATTAATTTATTTTATTGATTTATGCTTGTTATATTTATCCCATAACTGTTTACTGTTTTTTACTCCCCAGTCGGCAAAATCAAAAAGATCGAGAATGGGGAACTTTCGACTCTCGATCCCCCCTTGAAAAATTCCTGTGTGCGCTACTGGTTAAGATGTTTTTCTAAGTGTAGATTGTGGTTCCCCGAAAACACCGTGAGTCGATGAAGTTTGAAGACCTCAGCTCTAGATAAAAACTAAAAATCTGCTGGCCTACGGGGGGTTGAACACCTCCCATCTCCCCCTAGTGTTCGTTACTGGTTTTTACAATTTGGGGGAATGTATTGATAGTGGTTTAACCCAAATAACGGCAAAAGTATGTATATGTAATGTGCTCTTCATTTTAAAAGAATCTCATTCTATTCCTTATAATTGCTGTTTGAAACAATTATTTTGGTTTTAAATAAAATGAATTTTGAAATAAAATCACATAAAAAATATATTAAAAAAAACTTTTTGGCTGCTATTTAACTTTATATGTTGCGGTAATATCGGTTTGAAATCGTTTCACTTTTTCATAAAATGAAGGGAATTTGAAAATAACTTTACATCTTATTTTCGTTACAACTTTGAGATTTCCTTATCGATGTCGCATAAAAATTTTTGGAACTCAGACATATGAAATTCTTTTGAAGTGGAATTACAATTAATGATGTCAAATATAAATAAGTTGGAATATATATCATTGAAATTTATTTACTGGCAGTGGCAGTCTTTTATATATAAAAATGGAATAACTCCTTAGGACCGTACCTAGTTTAGGTAAGTAAGGGATTTATGGCTCGAAAGTACGTGATTGGTCTTTCCTCACTCGCGCACTCGTATTGTATTTATTTCCTTTTCCAAACGCGATTGCCGTGTCTCTGGGATACCCAAGCGGTTTTTCTCCATTTTCGATTTTTCCCCTCATAATTCCATCCCCTTCTTCTTCTTCTCTAACATTTTAAGTTTAATATGAATCATAATCCTACATTTTTATTGTCGTCAGCATCACTTAATCATAGTATAAAATTATGAACTCCGTTGCCAACACCTTTCAAGAAGCTTCTAAGTGAGACGTTAACCCCTTAAATGCCGCCGGTGTATATATATGTCTGTCTCAACCGTTGCGTTGTGTGTCAAAGACGTACAGTAAAATCCGGCGTTATAGCGCGTACTTTGAATCCAAAAAATAAGATCAAGATTTACGGTGCGTGTTTTACACCGGGTATAAAAATGATAGCTTCATAAAGAAAAAAGAGATGAGCAGTAAAAAATTATTCTTCTATATGTATTGAGATACTGTTTATTCGAAAGAAATGGCATTCCCCTTATGAGCTTAAGGGGTTGTAGAGTGAGTGAATATTTACGTCGCTCTATTCAGCTACTCGTGGGCTTTTGGTGACGGTCCTTGTAATTTTGAACTATGGTCATGTGAAAAGGAGTGGTCAAATAAGCTGGCACCAGCTCTCCTACACCACATCAAAGGGAGGACGTTTAAGATACTACAGATTCAGCGCACACCGCTCCCCAATAGGGCAGGTCTTCAGCAGTACTAGGCTCGAACTTATGACACGCTGGCCATGAGTCCGTTACTTTGATCGCTTGTTTACCATGGCTACTTGTAGCTGTAGAAGTATACTATTTTTTCAAAAGCTTGGAGATCGAATAAATGACTTCAAACATAAGAACACTGGATACGTACGTTTCAGGTTTCTTCGTAAGAAAGGGGGTGCACGTTATACGGCGAACATACTTAAAAATTAAAAAAACGCAACATGAAAATATAGGGGCGTGTTATTTGCCGGATTTTACGGTTTATATCCGTCCTAACGAAATACCGTTCTTTTCTTTGAGCTTCTATCAGTAAAAATAGTCCAAATGCTTTGAAATGAAATGGAATGTACTCATTTTAGAAAAAAATTTGCTTATTTGTGCCTTCTCCTTGCCCCCCCCCCCGTCCCAATGCATTATATTCTCGAGCCCGAGTGAAAAATTGTGTTACTGGGAAGTGAACCGCGTAACTTTTTATCGGTAGTTAAGGGTTGATAATCAAACAATTTAAAAATTCAAACAAGTTAGTGTTTACCGCTGCTTGGTTGGTGGGGTGGGGTAGTTTAGAGAGGGGATGCCAGCTCAGATGTCGTCCTCATCACTAGACCGAGGTTCAAAATTACGATGTTTGACACCATTAACCTTCGTGTTGCTATTTAATGTGACGTTAATACACACTGACGTAGCTTGTCATGAGTGAGTGGGCTCTGTATCAATATTCATTGTGGGTCCTTTTTTGAGGGGGGATCGCTTAAGACTTCATGGCTTTTTGCTCACACGTGTTGGGGCCCCTCTAGCTTTGGGGCCCCGTATCACTGATACGGATGATACGGTGGTAGCTACGTCCCTGTTAATACACTCACTTGCTTAGACACCGCGGCTACCTCAAGAATTTAAAATGCAAACAAAATTTAAGTTCTGTTAAATTTTTCATTAAATGTGATAATTTACGAACTATACGAGATGAAAAATAAAAACATCATAAACACAGGTATTCGTTGTTTTTTAAAATTATTGTTCTGGTCTTATTTAAAAAAACAATACATTCTACCTTCAGAAACCGGAATGTCTTTGCTCTTTGTTTCAGAAGCAAAATATTTACCAGCGCGAAGAGGCTATTCAAAATAGTCTCTTAAAAAAGTTATCAATGGGTTACTGGTGACAATCAGGCGTCAATTCCCAAAGGAAATTCTCCCCGACTACATGCCACCCTCTCTCTCCCCTTTTGCTTTGATGGAGACTCCAGACAGTCGTTGTTTGACCAAATCCCTACAGACGTATATCATCCCAAGAGGACTTACGGCCGGGACACAGTTTAAGAGCCCAAAGGATCACCCAGGCACTCAATACAAATATTTATACCTTATCGGGATTCGAACCCAATTTTTTTCTTCTTATGGCACTTAGTCATTCTGCTATTCAGGTGTCCAAGTACTAGAAAGATAAATTCAGATACTAAAAGGGAATTAGAGTAGAAGTACATTTATTTATACACAATAGTAATAAAGATGCAATTAGATAGGATTTGACCATGTGTATGTTTTTTTATTGTGAATGCTCTAAGTACCGTAAAATATCCGGCATATAACACACACTTTTGATTAAAAAAAAGAAAGATCAAAATTTACGGGTGAGTGTTATACGCCGCCGGGTGTAAAATTGATAGCCTCAAAAATAAAAAAAATGAGTATAGAAAAAATCAGAATTCTACATATTTCGAAATATTGTTTATTTAAGACCCTTTAAGTTGATTTGAAACTTAAAGGGTTGTCATTCTGGAAGTATACTATCTTTTTTAAAGCTTGGAACAATACCTCGGATAAAGGACTTCAAAACATAAGAGCATTGCGCATGTACATTTCAGGTTTCTCTGTAAAAAATGGAGTGCGCGTTATACTGCGAGTATATCTAAAAATTTAAAAAATACAGCTTGAAAGAATAGGTACACGTTACACGATGGATTTTACGGTATGTACAATAAATGTGTAGTGTGTAAGCCAGTGACGCACACAAGGGGGGAGTCATGGGGGTCCGGAACCTCCCTCTCAAAGCCTTTGAACTTTTTCCCGATTGACTATAATCCTATGTATATAGTACGTAAAATTTTGTTAATTATATTAAATTTTAAAATTATGTTATTTTTATTAATTTTATTTATTAATGCTAATTATTCATTCAATTATTAATTTTTTACTGTTTTTTGTAACCGAAAATTGACGAAATCAACAGAATGTGTTGGGCGGCGTATTGGAGCGTGATACGAGAATAATGGACTTTCGTCCCTGCCCCGCCCCCTCAAAAATTCTTGTGTGCGCTACTGATGTAAGCACAAATTAGTAAAAAGTAAATATTATTTTTTTCGTGAGTTATGAAATACGAATATATTGCACTTTTTATTAGAAAATGAAAACCCCGTTAAGTTCACTTAAAGTTCCGCTAGGTGTTTTACGAGTACTATTGGGAGCAGTCATTGTACCTCATCAAGTACTTCACACACCTAACTTCCACACCCCTCAAGGAAGGAGGACTTTTGAGATTCAGTTTCATTTTAATGAGCATCAGCTTCATTTATTCCCCTTGACGTGTCTGGAGGAATCAACACTCGACACCACTTGAACATCGTCGATTAAGCAGTTGGACTATCATGGCCAATGGGCTTTGGTTATTAAAAAAGTAATCTAGTTTCAGTATTCAGAATAACAGAATTTAAATTGTTGATAACATTAAATTATTTCATAGTAAATTGAATAAGTTTACATATCAAAACATATCGTGCAAAGAAATGCGTTGTACGTTCTTCATATCTGCTGTTAATATTTAAAAAGTTTATAGAGAGGAGTGAGTGAATATTAACGTCGCACTGATTAGCAACACGAGGGCTTTTGGCGACGGTCCGCGTAATTTTGAACCATGGTCAAGTGACGCGGACGACACCTGAGCTGGCACCCCCTCTCCTAACTACCACACCACACCAACGGGAGGACTTTTGAGCTCTAGACAAATTTAACGTGCATCGCTCCCCTACACGACGGATCTTTAGTGGTACTAGGATCGAACTCATGACACGCTAGCCATGATCCGATGCCTAGACCACTCGGCCACCGCGGCCACTGTTTATAGAGAGGAAAGTTATATATAAAGTTTTTTAATGATACTAACGTAAAATCATAGATATTTATTTATTACATCCGGAATCCAAATCATTTTAATACCTATAAATAAAAAAGAAAATTCTATAACCATTAATATTAAACCTATCTTATAATAATTATTTTCAAAAGCATAATCGACATTGTGGCAACGGTAGCCTTGGGGTCATGGTTACAAGCTCATGGATGGAGGGGGTCTTAAGTTCAAGTCTTAGTGCCACTGAAGACCAGGGGCCTGAGGCACGCTATATCTGTTCTCCCGTTGACTTGATATGGTATTTTGGAGGGGGGGGGTGTTAGGCTCTAGTGTCGTACTCGTCACCTGACTGCGGTTCAAAATAGCGAGGTCCACCGTCAACAGAGCGACGTTAATAAAAACTCACTATTTTTATTCTCAGTAAAATAAAAAACTATTTTTCGATGTTAGAACGTTTTGAATGTCTATTTTTTTGAAATTTCTCGAAAATTTTGTAAAATATTGATGGGAATTATATTTCTCCTTTCAATTAAACTAGGATAATTTTTGAGCAACAGCAAAAAAAGTCACAAACTATCACTAATTCATGTTTAATACGATTTGCCGTAAAATCCGGCGTATAACGATCATCTATATTTTCAAGCTGCATTATTAGTTTTTAGGCACATTCGCTGTGTGTATCGGACACCCCTTTTTTACGAAAGAACCTGAAATGTACTTTTGCAAAGATATCAGGTTTTGAAATAATTTATTCAAGGTATTATAACTGGATTTTGAAAAAAAAAATAGTATATTTCTAGAACTACAGCCCTTTAAGCTCATTGGGTACGTCATTTCTTTCAAAGAAACAGTATTTCGATCTATGTAGAAGTCTAATTTTATTTTTTTATGATCAAGCTATCATTTTAAAACCCGGCGTATAAAGCGCACCCGTAAATTACGTTATTTTTTACGTAAAAAGTGCGCGTTACACCCCGGATTGTACAGTTTAAACTTTTTTTAACGTTTTTCCATTAATACATCTGCTCTGTATTGTTATTACAAGTTTTGAGTCTGATATCATTAGAAAAAAAAATTGTTTCAAGTATTTTTGTAATATTCAGCAAAATAGTTGTTAGTCCATGTTGCACTCGTCTTATCATTCTGGATAGGAACTCTGGAATGATAAACCGTTTTCGATTCTTAGGCAAAGCGGCGCCTCTCCCACTAGATGGGAAAACAAAAAACAAATAGATAATCCATCTTTTTTCCGAAAAAACGTAATTATTTGTGATCTCAATAACGTCAAGTATATATATGCCATTTCTTTTTATCACCGCCTTCCATTTTTTCCCCTTTTCTAATATCTTTTTTGTCTACTATTTATTTTTCCTAGAAGTACAAAAAAAAATCTTCATTCATTACCAATCGCGGTGTGTTGCAGGAACATCAAACGTACATCTCTCTGGTCCTTCATTATATCAAGAAATCAAAATCCGCGGATGGGATAGCTGGAGGAGAGGAATGCCATCTTTCTCTCATTTTCTTCCCTAAGAAAATTTTTTAAAAAATAACGGCACGAGAGGAGAAAAAGATCCGATTTTCGCCTAACGGAAGAGAAAGTCGCCAAATTGTGCCGGACAGGGTTGCAATCGCGTTCGTTGGATAGAAGCTATTGGCGGAAAGAACGTCAGATTTCGGTTGGTCCCGCTAGTAGGTGGCCGTAGCAAAACGTTTTTGGTGTTTGGAATAATAAGAGCGCGAGTTGGACTTGTGAAGGCAGCGCTTTTAATCCAACGTACGTGACGAGTTGTGGTGAATGATGTTGCTTTTGATGACTTGTTAAAAGGCTGAACTTGTTTTTCAGCTCTTTTGACATGCGGAACAAATCTCTCTCCTTGCATCATTTCTGGATTAGTTTTGAAGAACTATAAATATCGGAAGTGATTCTTCTCTGCAAAATGTAAGTTTTAAATTTAAAAAGTTTTTAAAACTTTTTTAATGGAAAAGTACGCTTGTGCGGGATTTTTTGATTGCTTGTTTCATTTTGTTTTGAGTGTTTTAGATTGTTTTCGCATGAGTTTTTGATCATAAATTATTGTTTTACGGTGTTTAATAATTTATTCTTTTTCGATTTAAAATTGAAATAGAAGGTTTTGCGCGTTGGAATTTTTGATGTTGTCAGATTGCTTAGAGATAAGAATTTTAGTTAGCGTTACATTATTCTTTTTATTTGTTTGTTGAAGATTATATTTTTCATGTAAAATAATATGTTGATTTGTCATTTTGTTGCATTCGAAAAATAAATGAAATAAATAACTCAACAATTATTTATTTTTATTTGAAGAATTTTTTTTTTTCATTCGTTAAAAACTTTAAAGCCAAATGTAACTGTTTTGAAAAAGTGATTAAATTATTTTTTTTGTTTTTTAGGACTTTTTCCTTAAAGGATATTAAATTATCTTTTTTGCGGATTTTGTTAAAGTTTATTGATTTCTAAAAAAAATTACAATTTAAAATAAATCTTGACTAATATAATACGCATGCAACAATTGTCTTTGGTTTTTTTAAATGTGCTTTATATAAATAGATTGTGATTAGTTTGTTAGTTTTTTAAATTTTTCATTTTACTTAATTAATTGTGCTTTTCATGTCTTTAATTTTTATGTGATTTTTACTTAGTTTTTATATTTTATTTTGGAAAACTTGCTCTTATATTTTACTTTAAGGTTTTTGATTATTTTTAGCAAGTTTGAGAGAGAAGTACAATTGTATCGCATATACAATCTTAACGGGGTGTAAATGAATTATAATGTCATATTTATTGAAGTAATGAAAGACAAAAATTAATAATGCTGCAGGAATCTTAATTTCCTTTTTTTTTTACTCTCACCATTTGCTTATTAGCTCATTTATTTTAGTATGCAATCATCTCATTTATTTTTATTCTGTTCATTATCCCATTTATTTCCTTGAATTTTCCCATGTTTGTATTTTAATTTTTACAGGTAGCAGCGATTAAGAAAAAATTTATTACACTCTGAACTTCATAAAGTTTATCAAACTATTTAAAGAATAAAGCACATATGTATTCTTTTTTACTATTAAATTTCAAACAAGATGTAGTTTATAGAATTGCTATTTACGTACATGATTTAGTTAAGTTTACTTATAATTACATAAATTTCAAATGGGGTCTAATCAATTAGTTACAAATGCTATTTTTTTCTCCTTTCTTTCTTCATTTTATATACATATATTTAAACATTTGTTGTTTTTCATCGAATAGCTCTGATTTAAATAAATAATGATATTTATTGATTGGTTTGCTGTGAATAAAATTTTAAATCACATAATATTTTTAACTTTGGTGATCTACAAACCTTTACTGAAAATAAAATAGTGGTAAAAATAAAATAAAACATGTTATAATATATTTTTTTCTTTGAGGTATTACTTTCACTTAATAAAATGGCATATTTTTGAATTTAATATTATAAATATTAAACCTGCCTTGTTGCTTAAATAAAGACAGCTATTGAATTGATGTATTTGTTATAAAATGTGTAGAATTTCTTTTTTAAACTTGATAATGTCTATAATTATTTAAAAAAGACAATGGTGTGAATTTTTGAATTTTTCTGGTCGGCTAGGGGAAAAAATATCCATTTACTTTAGACTTTTATAACAGTTTAAAAACCAGATTTCGAAAGTTCATTCCCTCTTTCTAAATTATTCCTTTCATCCCATTTCATAAGGCTTCCGAATATCTAATTGCACATATGCATTGTTTCGGGAATGTGAATTCATCCGGAACTTTCCGAAGAAATCATTACTCTTAAAAATTCTTTTTAGCGGGGGGAGTCTTGCGGCACACTTCTGTAATACATATTTGTAATTTATTTCGATTGTTGCAGATCTTTAACGTTTCATTTCATCTACGATTTAGCCAAGTCTTAAGAAAAGAAACGAAAAAGAATCTCAAAAATATCATTTATAATTGCTTCCGACCTAGATCGTCTTTAAGTAATGAATTCAACGGTTGAAATATCGTCGGTAGAAAGAAAAGAGCTTAATTTTTAAGAGCGCATTCTCATTTTTCTGTCCCAAACGCCATAAGACTAAATGGTAATTAGGAAAGAAACAAAACACATTCATTAGGCTTTCCTTGAAGTTGATCATTAAATATTATTTGATCGGATAAGGTAAGAAAAGGAATGTTAGTTACTGAAGCCTTTTCTGCAACTGGGAGTAAGTCGTTATCTTTCGTGTTTTCTTTTCTTTATTTTTTTAAATTCAAGACTGATAAAAAGTTAAAAATGAATTCGCGTAAAAGAAAAGTTTATGAGTATCGCTGAATTTAATAGAACTTATAAAAATGACCTTTGATAGTCTGCTAATGACCTTAAAGAAGAGGATGAAAAGTACCTGTTGTGCGCATTAGTTGGAATTGACGATGAGCAAGTTTCGCTTAAGGCTCTGTTGCAAGGAAAACGATTCGTTTATTTTTGTAATTTATTTCAAATAATTCGAGGATATGAAGTTCTTTTTTTTAAAAATATATATATATATATATATATATATATATATAAATAAATGGAAAAAGTTTTATTACTTTAAATAATAGCTGTCTAATAGTTGTTAAAATATTTCTCGAAGTGCACGACTCCTTTTTTGGAGAGGGGGATAAGAATTGAGATCTTCAAGATTTAATTAAATCAAAAATATAAACGAGTGACTTGAACACAATAGATGTAGTCTTAAATATTATGAAACCATTTCATTTTTATGATGCGCACGAGTGGATTGATATTAATTAATGCTCATTATTTGCTGTGATATTTAACTGTTTTGTATAATTAAAAGGAAGTCCAGCATGACAGATAAAGCGTTAGGACAAAAGATATGTATATTTTGTACATTTCTCGTAAAGTGCTTCCTCTTTTTATTTCTTTTACTCAAGGGGAAAATATAAATCGAAGGGTAATCAATTTTGACGGTTTTATTGTGTCAATGCTTTTATCGTAAAACTTTTATGAGTGATATTAATGGAAAAAATCTAATCGTTTGATTTATATAAGCTTTCAGCAAATGTATATATATATATACATAAAGAATGTGTTTTATTTCTTCTTGTAAACGTGCATCTGGATTTCTTTATCAATTTTATGAATTTTTGAAAGTGTGTTATGACTCGCAATCATTGTCGCTTAAGACTAAAGAGTCTTGGGACCATGGGCCCAAAAAAATCTTAAGATTTTTTGAGACCTCTACCCCTATGCCAAATTAGGCCCTACATGAGATCTTTAAAAATAGACAGTATATAGCATGCATTGTCAAATACTCGTTCCAACGGTAATTTGAAACAAATAAATTTACACGACTCACAATCTCAAAACCCTCGGCACAAATCGCATTTTGACTAAATGAATCGAAAGATTGTTTATGGTTTTAGGCCTAGGCCAGTTGACATGCAGTTTGAAATTCCCTGTTTTACGGAGAATATGAGCAGGAATGCTACTTGGCTATTAATCCTATCCGGATCATGATCTTATTAAAACAGTCGATAACGAAACAAGGCCTCTACCGAGGGTGAGGCCCAGGGCCCGGTCTCAGTTGGGGCATGCGCTAAGACGTCCTTGCTAGTAATATATCAGGTTAAGAACGTATTGATCGAAAATTTAATTTATAATTACAATAAACGAATATTTTTAAAACTATCGAAGAATAAAATTCCTTACGACATAATCAAAATGCAATCTGCCCAGAAAACAAATCATGTTATCCGAGATCATAAAACAGCTCCATACATCAGCACTCAAGGAAAAATAAATAAATAAAAAAATAATAAATTATTTGTGTATCGTAGATTTTTTGAAAAAAAAAATGTCATTGAAATCCCATTCGTGACCACAATCGGAACATACAAAATTAAACTTTTTTTTTAATCAATTTAATAAAATGTTTTCATATTTTATTTATTACAATATCCGTTCTGTCCAGAAATCGTACCATCGTTATTTATTTCAATTCCGATTCTGAATTAAAGTTAACAAATCTTATAGAAATATTGTAACTGGTTTTTTGATACATGCAATCGGTATAGAAAACTAATTTCTAGAAAGTAAGAAATTATTATTCATTCCATCTAAATTGATTTGATGTACCTGTGTAAATATGAGGAAAGGTGAACTTTCTGAAGAATACATCTAACATTGCTTCTTCGAATTCTGTTTGTTTCACATAAACTAAAGCAAATATTACCCCAAAAATCAATTCCGGAGGCTGGGTAAATATCTGAATGTCCTGATTATTTCACGCAAAGCCGGATTTTTATAAATAAGAAAGAGAAGGGAAAAAATGAATGAGGTACTTACGATATTGAATCAAGAGACACGCATAACTTTCTTTATCGGTATCGCAAAGAATTTCTATTACCTAGAAAAATATCGAGCGCTTTTTAATGTGACAAATGCGCATTTTATAATCGGAATTGAAATGAATAAAAACGCTGGTTTTTTTAATGTGGCCTGGAGGAGCTAATTTAATAACTTTTTTTTTAAAAAAAACTATTATCAATTGAAACTGACAAGAGGTCGATTATAAGAAACAAGAATTCTCAAGTGGTGTGTGTTTCGAGTGTTTCACCTGTTGTATTTTAGTAATCGGAGAATTATTTTGCTTTTTTGATAAAAATCTACATTTATTTCTCAGAAAATTTTAAAAAGAATTTTTCTTTTGTTTATGTAGCAAATTTATTTCATGGAATGAGGCGTGCTTATTTTCGTAAAAAAAAAAAAGATGTGATAAATTAAAAAACTAACGGGACAGTTATTATAGATTTCCTCTTTGTAACATAATGCGCTAAATAACTAAATACATTTTAATTATTGAATTTTTTAAGTTTATGTTAAGTGTTTGGTTTTCTTCCACTGTTCATTTCATTACATTCCCGAATAAGATTTTTTTTTTATGTAATAGAATTTTACCGTCTATGGAAATTTTTTTAGTTGCACAACCATGCTGAAGAAAATCAATTAATTATTGATAGTCAGTAAATCGTTTAATTAATGTAAACTATATTTTATTTACTCTAAATTATCATTTCGCTTAATTTTCGTTCATTCCATTCATCTCCTTTTCTTTTTCCCCAGCTTAGACAAATACTTAAAACAACTATTGACAACTTTTACAAATATTTACTGCAAATGCTGATTTTTTTTTGTTGAAAAAAACCCCTTATTTTTGGAATTATTTCAAATTGAGGTAATTAACAAATTGTATTCTTATTTTAAAAATGCGTGTGTTCGAATGTATTGTTTTAATTTTAAATGCATCTGTCAGTAATGCATTTTTAGTACCAATTTTATCATTTTTTAACTGAAAAACTCAAATTTGATTTAAATATTATGAATCTGAATTTTTAATAATGAAAATGCGTGTTTGAAATTAGTTTATTTCAAGTTTGAAATTAGTTATTTTTTTTAACTAGTAAGATGCTTTACGATTCTAATCGTCAGTTGCGCTGTCTAATTGAAACTCTTTCCTGGAGACATCTTTAAACCTCGCAAAATTCTATTTTTCTTCAAAAAGTTGTATATTTTTTATTTCCTTTACGCCAATGTGAAAAATTGCAATTTGCATCAATTTTAAAATACCGGAAATCTCAGCCGTTCTGATACACACATTTTACTGGGGATGTTCGTGTAGAGATTGATTTAAGGGCAGCTTAAACCTACCGATCCAATGCCTCTGGTTTTATCATTCGTGTACTAAAGTGATGCCATCTAGCGAAGAGCAAATGCCATTTACCTTCTCAGCTGTTCAAGCGGCTAGTATTTCCATTAATCTGGAGTGTATCACTCGTGCATTATCCTGCTCGAGAGTGAACGTCACTCGTGTCAGATAGAATTCAAAGAATGTTAATCTGCCGGAAACTGTTAGTCTGTGTTGTTGGGGATAGTTGTGCAATCCTGATGTGGACAAAGGACAACTTCTGAAGAACTATCTGATGTAAAAGGAGAAAGGAAGTAAGCGGAACAATGACATCAGACAAATGAAACGGTCACGACGTTTTATGACGGTGGACAAAGACAGTGCTGGGCGTTAGCGGAATAGGGTGGATCCATTTAGCATATTATGGACAACACTCCCTTTGATTGCGTTCCTAATTTATTTTTCCTTGGCTTGTGCGTTGCTTCATTTCGTACGGGGAAACGATAGTTAGGGAGATCTTCCCTAAATGAGGTTGTTACTAAGCTCTACGTTCAGGAACGCAACAGAATAAAGAAATTGCTTTATAAGATAAATTTAGCTGTTTCCAATGACCTAAATTTGGTGTTGTTACATATTTAAAAAACACGTTCATGTAGTGTATTTCAGATGGACCATTTTGTTTTATGTTTTAGTTAAAATAAATATAGTGCTATTGTTAAGAGAACAATTAGCATTTATAATTAGCAATAAAAGTTATTTCTCCCGTGATGAAGGGATTAAGTATCAAAGAAGCTATTTTTATCACGTTAATAAATTTTGAATTGAAATTTCAGTATTATTATTATTATTATTTTTTTTGATTTTCAATTTGTGATACTTGAAGTTAGAATAATGTTAGAGTCTTCCTCTTAGGGAAGAGTTATTTTTATATCTTGTGTGAATTGAGAAGAGAAAAAATAGTATTTTTATCTTTTTTTCAGATCAATATTTAACTGTTGCTTATATTTTCTTTAAGACTCGTGTTTAAATTTTAATGTAGATATTTTATTATTTTTGTTTATTAGGTTGATGACGGATGACAAGGTGTTGATGTGCACTATATATATATATATATACACGAATACAGTAAAACGTTCAATATATATATATATATATATACATGCACCACATACATATATATATATATACACATACATACATATATATATATATACACACATACATACACATATATATATATATATATACATATATAATTTCTTTAACTACTATCTTACTACTATATTTTATTATTGTTTCAATATATTTTTCCCTTAATGTAATTACTTTAAATTATATAATTATAATGTGCCGTTGTATTATATATAGATTCATAAAATTACTCAGAAAATAGAGTTCAATATTTTTTCTTATCTGTGGTTTATTAATTGATTTAAAATGTAGATAATTAAATTTGGAATCGTAATTATAATTATATATATTAAAACTTTAAATGAAAAGTTTTATAGTTATCATCCTTCTTATATTATTTTTATTTCAATGTTAAGTTAATATAAAATAATATTGCAATTGACATTTAAACCAACACGAATATTACGGGAAAGTATTTAACTAGTTTTAACAAATGAATGTGTTATTTTAAGCTTTAAAAGCTTATATTATTACATTAATTGTGTGTCTCATTACATTTCTGAAACTTATTATGTACCAATTACTTTGACATTAAATTTAAATTAGAATCTGATATGCATACAATTATGTAAAAAAGTATTCTACAAGTTTAAAGTCGCCATCCTTAAAAAAACAAATGCTTATGTATACCTATTTTCAATTTCAATGTTGAGTAACTAACCGTATGCGGATTAATGGGTGAGATAATAATATTGTAATTTGCAAAAGTTGAGTATTTAATTCGAACTAACAATGTATTTTCAGCATTTAATTTGGAATAGTTGATTAAGCTCAATTTCAACAGCTCTGAGTCGACAGAGAACATTATACATATTTGGAACTAGAAATGAACTGTATAGGGACTCACAGAATCCACATACCACAGAACTCTTATACCTTATTAATGCAGAGGTAATTATCCAACGCCGCTTCGCATATACAAGACTACATTTCTATAATAATATAGGCATTAGTTATAAAGGACAATGCTTAGTTCTAGAGTACTTGCCTTTCTCTCTCAAGTGTCTGCAGTTCTAATTCCAACCAAAGTCGATCAGTGTTTGTGAATTCATATTTGTGTGATAAATTCATACCTCCCAGCATTCTCCATCTTAATTCACATTCTTCGTTTTAATTCTGATCCCGGATATTACATCTGGTTATTTAAAAGTTATTTATTTTTATTCTGTCAAGTGTCTGCAGTTCTAATTCCATCGAAAGTCGATCAATGCTTGTAAATTCATATTTGTAGGATCAAGTCCTATAACTCCCAGCATTCTTCGTCTTAATTCACGTACAGATATCGCATATAACTACTCAAAATTTATTTATTTTCAATTATTTTAGAAGGAGTTATTTTAATAATTTCTCTAGCGAAATTTCTTTATTGCATATCAATGGCGCAGGCAGGAATTTTTCAATGTGGTGGGTGGTCGAGGTTCGAAGGTCCACCATTCTCGTATCATACCCCAATATGATGCCAAACATATTCCTTTTATTTTGATGGTTGTCGGAAACAAAAAATAGTAAAAAATAAATTATTCATTAAATAATTAGCGTTAATTAGTAAAATAAATTATTAATAACAAATACCTAATAAAATTTTACTTACTATATACATAGGATTATAATCAATCGAAACAAAATCAAGGGTGATGGGGGAAGGGTCCGGACCCGTGCCCCCCCCCTTATGTACGTCACTGTTGCGTATTATTAGTATTCTTCTGTGCTGACACACAAATGGTAGATTTCAATTTCTTAGTGATATTTAGTCAATCATAGTGGAATAATTAAATTTCTTTACTAATATAAATAAGAAAATAAGAAATATAATACAAATAAGAAGTA
Source organism: Trichonephila clavata (assembly GCA_019973975.1). NCBI lineage: Eukaryota > Metazoa > Arthropoda > Arachnida > Araneae > Nephilidae > Trichonephila > Trichonephila clavata. The sequence continues at coordinate 213,994 of BMAO01037491.1, read as the reverse complement.
TCATTATATAAAAAATAAGAAAATTATATTAATTTTGTCATGTAATTGAGGGGATTTGTTAAATGTATTTAGGTGTTTATATTACTACCCGGTTTTTTTCTATGTAGAAAAGCTGGTGGCATTCCAAATCAATTACACTTGCAACTATACGCATAAAATAAATGAGAATCAAAGAAAACTACAATTTTTCAAAATAAACCCCATTTGTTTGATATGAACTCCACCACAGTCAACCCGACTCAGCAAAGTTCATATAAGTTTTTCTTTCGTGCTAAAAAGGTCAGTAAATTTACTTTGTAAATATTTTAAAGCAATTCTTGCTTTATTCGCTTGGATGGACACAATAGCCGAGTGATCATTGCCGTGAGCTTGCGGCCGTCATTGTTATAGTAGTGCTATGGGTACAAATTCTAATGTCACTAAAGACCTGTTGTATAACCGGGCTGATGCGCGTTAAATCTGCCACAAGTCTCTAAGTCCTCATGGTGGCGTGATGTGGAAGTTTGGTTATCGGGTTTCTTCTCAAGAGTTGTCCTCATCATTTGATAGTGATTCGTAATTAAGAGGTCCGTCATCAATAGCCATTGTGTTATTTCTAAATGCAATGTTATTAATGAACAGCCAATGGTGTGTTACAGTAACGCACACAGGAATGTTTTAAGGGGGGGAGGGTCCAGGGTCGAAATTCCAATACTTTTTTGATCTTGTCGATTTTCGGGAACAAAACAGTAAAAAATTATTTATTGAATAAATAATTAGCATTAATTAATAAAATTATTTATTAATAATATATACTTAATAAAATTTTACGTACACTATATACATAGGGTTAAAATCAATGGCTTTGGGGTGCCGAATCCAAAGGCCCCCCTCCCTCTTCGTGTGTGCCACTGGACTGTTACATGCACTCTTATGTAATTTTAAGAAGGAAAAAATATAAAGCACACACACACACGCACGCACGCACACAAACACACACACACACACACACATATATATATATATATATATATATATATTCTCTTTTCAAGTTTGAAATGGTTTATTTCTATCTGCTTGTTTTTATTTCTATGATTTGTTGACTTTTATGTTATGGGAACGATAAATATTATAATCACGCATTGATATATATTTAATCTATACTCACAAAACCTCTGACATATATTATGTGTAGTTTATTTTATTTATCGTAATGAAAATAACGAGTGGTAATTTATGAATTGTTCTTTGTGAAAGCTTTTATGCAATATCACATAAATAAGAAAATAGTTAAATAATGTTATCAAGTGTATTAATGCGTATATGAATGTATAATTTTTATGTTTTCTGATCAAGATAGTTATAAATTATAAATAGCTTTGTTGAAGGAAATGAGCTCGCAGAGAAATCTATTATTTAGTGTTTTCAGCCTAAGGAAATATATGACAACAAAAGACATTACATTTTATTTTGTGTTGGTGTCTTTATGTAATTGGGCCATTTTGATCTTGTAAAATATAATAGTTTAGTTTTATAATGGTTCTGAGTGAGTGTTTATTAACGTCACACTAAAAAGCAACACCAGGGCCGTAATTTTGAATGGAAGTTAAGTGAAGCGGCACCCTCTCCAAACTACCACATCACGCCTACGGGAGGACTTTGATCTTCGGCACAGATTTAACGCGCTTCATCCCCTATACATGGCAGCGGCACAGGGCTTGGACTTATGACACGCCGACCACAAGACCGTGACCATGACCACAAGGCTATCGAGGCCGTTATACTAATAGCATGGCTGTAAACATAGTTGAACTATTCTGATTTCAGCAAGAATTCCTTAGAAAACATAAATAATCATTTTTATATAAACATCATTTACGCTCTCACAACTTTATACTATAATTGCCGTAAATATATTAACTTATTATACATCATATTGGGTTTGTGCAATAAAACTGATATTAAGTCAATGCAATTAACTTAGTTTTAAAACAATAAACATGTATGTGATCTCATTCCTTAAATTTATGAAAAACAATTAGCAAATTAGTTTTTTGTTTGAGTACAAGTAATATTAAAATAATTACTTAAATGTTTGATTATTTAAGTTAAGATCGGCCACGCGAAATAAGTTTCTTATTCAGCTCCCGTTTTTAAACATCACTCATCGAGATTTTTTTTCCTTTTGAACTTTTAATTTAATTTCTTTCCTGATAGCGTTTTCCGTTCAACCTTTTGTAGAATGTGTATTTATTAATATAAGAAATTAATGACAATTAACGTATGATTCCCTTTCGGTGAAATCAAGCGTTCAGAAGAACATCACACATCTTGTTTTTAATTGAACCCTAAGGTTTAATTGAACAGAATGCAATTTTCCAGAAAGAAACCTCCAGCATTCGTTATCTTGCGGCTACATTAACTTGAAAATGAGAACCTCCAATTACCTTTAAATACAATGGTCCTCAATCAACAAAGCGCTTACCCTCTGATTTTTTTACGCGAGTGTGTGTACAACTCTTACTGTGCGACTGGAAGATTAACACTGAAACCCGAGAGTCTATATTGATTCCACTTTTAGAATCTTTGAAGTGCAACGCGGTGTGGGGGTGTTAAGATAAAAATGAACAAATAGAATTGATTAATTAAATTCAATGACATGAACAAAGGGAAGGTCCAGGAGTCTTCCTCATTCATCCATTACGTGGATTTTAATCAACCCAGGGAGGCTTATTTATTATATTTTTTTCCTCCCTCACCTAGGACACTTAACTCTCTCCCCTATTATCAATTTTCTGCTACAATCAGGATTAAAGGGCTTGTTCGCTTAGGATGTGAAACAAGAACAATTAATAAATCTTCCCTTTTTTTTCCCTGCGTGAATATGAGTTCTGGTCTACTCTGTGGAGTATCAGCTGCGGCGTAGTTTGAACTTTAGCAAGTGCAGTGGAAACTACAGTAAAATACGTTTAACGTTAAAACGCTTAAGACGAAATATCGGTTAACACGAAATAATACAATGGTCCCGACAAACTACTATGTATTTTTTCCTTAACACATAACGAAAATCGCTTAACACGAAAACATTTCCCTTCTGTGAGAAAGAAGATACTGAAACTGAGCCGACACTTTATGAAAAGTTTGAGAAAGTTTTTCTGTATTATCGGACTATCCTACTGTATCATCGGAGTAATTCGTTGCAGTAGATGATGATAATGTGTGTACAGCTCCGATTATGGCAGACAAAGACATTTTGGAGTTTCTTCAAAGCTCAAAAAAATATCACTGATGCACATTCTGAAAGGCGTAAATGAAATGAATAATGCAGCTCCCTTTTACCCACGTCATCCGAAATGATGAACATCATGAAAATAATGCTGAGTTATTTAGACAAGGATTCCAATGGTGAATGATTAACTAGATGGATCATATCGACTAATTTGTTGATAATTTGATGCTAAAAATGGCAATGCAAAGAAAAGTATCCGATTGTTTTCCAAAAACTCAATAAATGTTTTGTTTTTCAAAAAACTTAAAAATTTTGTATTAAAGTTTATTAAGTTCTTGTGACAGCTTTTGTTTCATTGATTTTTATTAAATACATGTATATATGCATATCTATTTAATTTTGTTGAACCCATATATATATATATATATTTTGCAATGTCCTTTAACACGAAAAAAATATTTCAGTCAATTCAGTTTCGTGTTAAGCGATTTTCACTGTATTTATAATAATAATATTAAAATAACAAACAGAACGACCTTTCTTCAAATGCGATCCACTCAGCTGTTAAACTTACACCATCGTAATTAAATTTAGAAAACTAAAACTGGACTCCAAACGTTTTTGTCCCGAGTAAATATAATCGTATTCAAACTCAGTGACCCGAATTACTTTAACTGGGTAATCTCTGTGAAGTAACGCAGCTTTTTGTTGGTTGTTGAGATGGTATGCGACCTCCAGGACCTTTTGAGCGCTTTTTCGTGCGATAAAGACAGGCAGGAAGCGCTCCCCTCCCAGACTGTGCCCTGGGTGTTTGCGAGTGAGGGGTTGTGAACAGGATTCTGTAGTCTGGAACTATTTTTTTTTTAGAAAAAAAAATTCCGTCTGCCTTTTTTTATACTTCTTAAGCTATCTTGAAGCCAAGACACTAAGCAGAAGCGCAATTGGTAATGTTTATCGTCAAATACTGCTTCATAAACGAATTCTACAAATTCTTTTATTCTTTCTTGTTTTGTTGCCGAGCAGAGGGAATATATCATTCTGCTGTTAAATCACGGAGCTCGCGCTTTTTAACTTTACTGAAAGTGTTGGTAAATATATTTCACTTTCGGTGTCATCAGTTGGGAGAAAAAAGGCTTTTAAAAGCAGAGCAAACGAGGGGGAGAGTATGGGTTTCTTTCACGTTCTTTCTTCCCCCAAACACTTTTTTCTTTCTTTTCTTTATTTTTAAAGAACCTTTGTGAGAGAGAAGACTTTTTTTTTTGCATTGTAGATACTATCACTGTGTTTTGAAATAACACAGTGATAGAATCACAGTTGCATATCATGTGATTATTTTTAAATCTACTAAGAATCAACGTTTACGTTGAAAAGAAAACGAGATGTTGTTGAAACTACTCAAAGCAAGGTAACTATTATTTTTACTTTTGTAGCATGCATGTTAAGTTTTGTATCTCCTTCGTTCTGCTTTAAAAATAGAGTATGAATTTCCTATTGTGGAATGTATTTGTTGAAGTATTTTTTATGCGTTCAACTTTAACAATGATTTTATTTAGTTTTCTGGCCTTACAGTTCTTTTTGAAAATAAAATGTTAGGATTTACGAAAATAATTCTTAGTAGAGTGACAAATCCCCCCCCCCTCCAATAGGCCCTTAGCGCTTTAGGTGATTATAAACTTTGTTTGTATCCATTTAATTATTTAATTTTATGTATATATATATATATATAAGAGAATAAAAAAATAAGGTGACAATTCCTCTCTCCAGCATTCAATTATCATTAACCCCTTCCAGGCGGCTCATTTTATTTCAGGACTGTGTATCAAAAGTGTCAATTTTTTTACGCTTACCTAGAAAAATTCGTAAAATCATTCGAAACCATAAAAAACACACGTGAAATAATTCTGAAAATACCGATTGTGCAGTGTAAATTTTCACAGTGCCCGAGCTACACTTGGGATGAGCCAGGCGGGTACGTTTCGCCTGCCCGAGCTCAGCTCGGGAAAAGCCAGGAAGGGGTTAATTTGTTTATTTATTTAAATTCAATACTTAAATGTTCATCAATGGGAAAATCACGGTTGTAGAATTTGAAAGGATAATGTGAAATTAAAGATATGGAAATTGGAAAGGATAACGAGGGATTAAGGATATGGGTTGGAAAGGATAATGGGGGAAATTAAGGATATGGACTGGAAAGGATGATGTGAAAATTATGAATGATGTGAAAATTATGGGTAAAGATAATTCGTGCGAAAACCGTGATGCTGTTAAATTTCGAATTCTTATAAAAATAAAGCCTCTTTTTATTTTTTTTCCAACCCTGTTTTATACAATTTATGAAAACGCTTCCCATATTTGATATTCTTTGCACATCTTTTTCTTGTTCTGAGATTTCACCCCTCCAGAATCCCAAATAAAATTCCCGGAAAATTGATGAAGGAACTTCTTTTTCGCATGTACAAAATAGAAACTCGGGAAAAACAAATAGCACCTTCTTCCCGGCGTTTGAGAAACCAAGAAATCGAAAGAAGGAAAGCGATTATTCCTTCATAACAATGAAGGGAAAGTCTGGTTAGTTCCCTCGATGCTCTTACACGTTCTAGCTGTCACCTCAAATATATGCCTAGATAGATCTTTCTTGTTACTCTTGCTGAATGTATGAAGAATCCGCGTGCTAAGCGGAGTATAAACCATGATTCAGTGAGGCACATTACCTGTTATCAGCTTCCCCGATCTCCAACTCTGAACACCCCGGGTAGAGGGGGTATTGATTCATTTGTATTTGGCTCCCAATTCATGCTTGGACTGAAGTTGTCATTTTTCCGCTCCTCCTTGTTGTAGAAAGTAAATTGCTCCGTTGCTCCGATCGTTTGCTTCCATGTTGATTGCTTTCCGCTAGCACATGTTTCCTTTCCCACTTCGTTGAATGTACAGTTCCTGAAGCTGCTCTGTAATATGCATGGTGTCGTTATCTGTCACATATTCGCCATTATGTGTGTCCTTCCCCATTACGAACTCGTATTTTTGCAGTTTTCATAAAACGGTTCGGTGAAAAATACTTACATTTCGTCCTCTCCCCTCCCACTCTTAGAAAAATATCGGAAGGAACAAGTGTTACTGGTAATTGATTTCGCCGTCTTTCTTTTTTTAATTGCTCGTGTTGTTCAGATTCACAGAATAGTTCCTCCAGTTTTGAAGTGGGGGTAGATTTATTGTGCTAGGGAGTCGATTTTAGCGGGAAAAAGTATTTTTTTTTATATATGTATGAGCTACCAGTTGATGGGGAGAACATGATGTAATTAAATGTCCGCTTTCTTATCTAAGTTGTATTGGATTGGTCGTTTTATAGAGCTTCACATTATTTTTTACGCCTTCATTAGTTATTTGTAAATGGAAAATTTTTCGAGATGCTGTTAATAAATCTGAGTGTTTTTTAACTTTTTAGCGTCTGAGAGTAATTTATGAAACTGTAGATGGTTTTACACATTTTTTTTGGTGGGGATAAATATGATACGCTTATTTTTCCTTTAAATTCACCATGGATAAAAAAAAAAGGTAATATATATCATAAATATATATTTTCATTACTCTGTAACATATACTATGTGCTTATTTTGCATGTTTCAGGTATGCATTTAATTTATTTGAGGAGTTCAGAGAAATAAAAGATTAATTTGTTAATGTGATCATTTATGCTTATGTTTTTTGTGGTTATAGATTTAATTTTAACGCAACGAAGTCTTGATAGCGTGGAATTATCCGTTATGTTATATAATTAACATTCAGTGTTATTATGATGTAGATTAATTTTATGAATCTAATTTCAATATTATTTAAACATAAAGATTTCGTCAGAGCTTTTAACACTATTTTATTAGATTTTTATTTAAAAACGTTTTGATATAAAGCTCAAATTATTTTATGATAGTAAGATTTTTTTTCAGAAACATTCTAGCGCAATTATTTAGAAGATGAGTCTTTTTCTAATTAGAATGAAAGAAAAATAAATCTAATCAAAAATGAATTTTAGTGTTAATATTTATAGAGGAAAAATTAAATGCTTATGTATGTACATACATATGTACACATACAATTTTTAAAACTAAATCATTGCACATTTATTACTTTTGATTAGTAATTTGTTTATTTGATATTTTTATTAGTTTATCGAATTCATACTAAATACTTTCAAGCAAATTATTATTCTATATTTTTAGTACGATTTTTACCTAGGTATTTCTTTAAACTTCACATCTTCTGTATTGCACTTTATTTGCAATTGTATATGGATATATTGTTTTCCGTTTTTTATTATTTAATAATGCATTTCACATACATTATGGAACACGTAAAAAGAATTAATTACAGAGCTGCACTGAAGAATTTATATGGTTCAAAAGTAATTATTTCATCTATTAACATAAGTAATGAAAGAAAAAAATGGATGTGTATGAAGTTCATTTTTTTTATTTCAAAATTTTTTCACTCAATATTATTATAGTTTCAAGTCAAGGCTTTGTGTCAGTTAATGAAAAGCTTTGAATTTTTGTTCTTAAAAAAGAACTTTTTTCCCCCCAAAGAAATGTTAAGTGGATCAGTTCCACTCAAATACACACACGTGTGCATACCCTTCAGATTTATATTTATTTAAATATTTGTTATATGAGTCAATCCTGTGAAAGAAATGTTTTAAAAACAAAAATATAACTTTGTTCAACTCTTCTGATAATAAACGTTTGTTACTTCTGTCAATCTTGTTAAAGAAATGTTTTGAAAATGAAAATAACTTTGCTTAACTCTTCTGGTATTAATTTGTTACATCTGTCAATCCTGTTAAAGAAATGTTTTGAAAATTAAAATAGCATTGTTTAACTCTTTTTTTTTTTATATTTACTTATTTATTCGAAGTTCAAATAAATCTTTCCTTTTACTGGTATAGCTCTTATCGGTTGTGTGTATTTCCGCACGTGTAGGTATTTACATTAGTAAGAAATGCAGAAATCAGTGCGCTTATGTCTAACAATCAAGTCCCGAAATCATGCATTGGCGTCAGAGTAGTTAGGGTGTTACGTGGCCGGTTAATGGGTCCATAGTCTCCTTTTAGTCTCCATCCTTTGTGTCCTTTCGCCCACTTAACCTCTTTGATGCATAACATGGCAGACCATTAGGCGACACTGACTCGCAAAGTCATTTGTAAATCGATCTTTAAATAAACATAAAAGGTTAGAGTAAGAATAACGAAGTATTTAATCAATTACGGTTACACAAACATAATGATTCAGCGAAGCAGAGCAAACCTTTTTAAACGGTAGTCGAATAAATTCTCAACTTCAGTTTCCTTGGATAACATTTCTAGTTCATTTACTATAATGCGTTTCTGGTTGAGTAGTAGAGCTATTTAATTAGTTTTATAAGTTAAGCGATATATTGTTGTACGTCTTGTTTGTAATAATAAATAAATTGTTCTAATAATAGAATCATACATAAGCGGTTTGGTATAATTTTACTTTACGATAACTTGAGCTGTTTAAATATTTTATTTTGAAGAGAGCTAGAAACATCCTTAATTTTGAAGTTTTTGTACCGAGTTATATAAATTTGATTATTTTGTTTTAATAATATAAATATTCAGTAAGCCCGAGAGAGAGTGACACTGAATATAGTATATGCGAAGTTAACTCTAAATCTGCTACAAGTCAATTAACTCATAGGAAATGCAAATATATAAAGTGTAGAGTAATCCAAGGCACTCGAATTATTATATCAGTGTATCAGAATTGCTTACAGTTGTAAAGCATATTAAAGACAGTATGTTTTTGTTAAAAATCAGAGGGAGATTTTGAGGTTCATATAATTATTTTTGGAAAATAGAGGGAAAAAATATGTAGCGAGTATAAAACAAAAAATAATAAATAAATAAGTATTGGGTGAGAAATATGGGAATTTGTAAAATTGTACAAATACACATGATTTTGCATTCGTTGCTTTTTAAAGCAATCCTGTTTCCAAGGATCTGTTGCTGTTGCTTATGCCACCTGTCTGACATAGTCAGATCGAGGCCCACGAAATTCATCATGGCAACGGGCTAGAGATACGTCTGTCATTAGCCTAAGCTTTGAGCCCATGAAGGTGACAGCACGATTTTGCTCACGATAGATGGCGACACATTCGGACCCACAGATTTAACGAGCAGGTTCTCCGTTTGTACTCGGCGAGTATTTGGTGGCATCAGGCATCGAACCCAGGCCTTCCGGTCTGGCGTCCGATGCTCTAACCACTAGGCTACCAACGCCCCCCCCCCAATGATCTAAATACTAATAAGATGAATAATGCATATTAGTTACCTGTAAATTATTAAATGCGTACAACTTTTAAGAGTACATCGTTATCTATTTATGTGTGTGTGTGCAGTAGCGTAACGGAGAATATTAGCCCCCCCCCCTGCAAAGTCAGGTTTAAGCCCCAAACCGTACTTGGCGTCAGTTAGGCTTTGGGCCCCTAGAATCCTGGGCCCCCCGCAATGCGGAGGTGTACCTTACGCCACTGTGTGTGTGTGGTGCTTTTGTACAGTGATAATTGCTGTGTATACTATTCATCATTATTGCTTCATCAGATAAGTACTTTATTTTTTTAATGAATCGTATTATAGAACATATGACATCGTCTTTTTTGAAGGTACTGTCTATGGAAATTGGTTGGAGGGAATTTCAAATTCCAAATATTATGCACTATTAAAAACTAAAAAAGCTAGCGATATATACCTTTTTATTTAAAGGTTATAAGAAGTGGTATTCTGATGCGAAACCCCCAGTGTTTAGTTCCCAAGCTAGCCCAGTACTCATTTATTACCCACTGAATTGATGAAAAGATGAGTTGACTTTGCCCAGCCCGGGATCTCAACCCAGGCCTTGTAACGTGGAAGCGCAATACGCAATCACTCGGCCACTGAGCGTCATTAAAATAATATGCTTTATTTGTTTTGCTAAGGCTTGGCATCTGTTTTAAATGCTTTTTTGAACTACATGCTTTGTTTGCATAGAAAATCGGACTTTACCATATTGCTTCCTTATTCGAAGAATGTTAATTCCTTATTCATAAGTTAAGCCAATTTTATTTTTTATTTTTTAAATTTTTCATCTGAAGCAATATTTAATTTTATGTGATATTACAATATCTGGTGAATTTACCAAGAAAGCATTTATTAGGATTTAGGGCAGAGGAAATAAGAGTTGAGAAATATAATAAATTGTTTGAATTATATATAACAGTGTTTCAAAATTTTGAGAGTTGCTGATAATTGAAAATTTAGGAAACAGTTTGCAGAGAATTAAAGTGACGGTCTAGTGTAGTAGCTTATAGTTTGAATAAATTTTTTTCGTCAATTTCTTTCTCTCGATTTCTGCTTAAAACAGTTCAATTATTTTTTGAAAGCTGCAAAAACAAAATTTACTTTAAATTAAAAAAAATAAGCATTTATGACGCAATTTTTTTTAAGTTTAAATTTCATGCATATAAAAGCAGTCATTAGACCTGTAGCTTTCGTACTAAATACTAATAGGACATCCGGTATCAATTTAATTCCTTTTTTTTTCCATCAAATTTTTCAAAAGCTTTTAAAAATAGAGGTTATACATTTTATTTTAAGAAATAGTTATTTGTTTCTCGTCAGAATATTATCTGTTGGGACCTTTCTGTTAAATACAAAAACATCATGCCACGAAATAATTTTTTTTATCAAGGTAATTATTAAATTATTTTTAAATGGACACACAAAAAATTACCTTTTTTTAAGTAACAACTACGGTTATAATAAAATCACGTGGTTTTTAATCCGAATTAAAATAAAACTCATTCTATGCTGATAAAACGATAAATTGTCTGGAATTACTATTCGGCATCATTTGTGACACAACCAAAAAAACAAACCTTCTTATTGGCTGATCAGGGGAGCTGCCACTCAAAAACTAAATTAAAAGTGTTATAATTAATTTACTCATAAATTCTAGATAAAATTTTGAATAGAAAGTTTGATTACATGGTTTTCTATTCCACTATCTAGTTTTAACTTCCTGTTAGCACAATGTTTATGAAAATATCCTCAACTTGTGCATTTGATGTTATACATGAATCATTAAAAGATAAAACCGAGTAAGCTGTCATGTCAAAAGTTTATTATCGGGAGCGTGTTTTTATTTATTTTATCTGTTGATATTTGAGGATAAAAATGAAGGCTGAAACTGTATTGTTTAAATATTTATCAGCACAATTTATTAAAAGTTGTAGATACTTTAATCCAGTGGTGTAAGGCAAAATAAATTATGATCAAACGATAACATGTATTAAGAATATAGTTTAATTTTCTTTTTGGTATGAATTTCTGTGTAAATATTTATAATTATGGAATTAGTTTACAATTTGCATAAATATTAAATAGACCTTTAATTTTTTTTTCTTAATTTGCAAACCTTATTTTTTTTATTTATTGCTGTATTATTTTCTGCTTACGTTTTATTATCATAATCCTGGAAATAAAAAATAAAAAAAAACATTCTATTGAAGAAATATTCTTAAAAAATTAAGTGTGTAGCTTTTAAATGCGAGTATTGTTAAATTTAGATGAATGTATATTAATTTATAATTAATAATTTGTCAATTTTGATATCAAAGTCTTAAATCGGTTTGTACGATGCGAAGGAAAAGGACATTTAAACTTAAAACAAAAATTAGCTTATTTCTTAAAATATTTTTTAACACAATTGCTTAAAAATTATAAGTAGCTGTATGTGTTAGATATGAACACAAAAAACATTTTTATATTATTATGCACTGTGGGGGAGAAAAAATCTTCAAACTTGTTAACTTTAAGACACGAAATTACTTTTCTAACTCCGTTGATTTAAGATTGACTATGAATTTAGAAGTGTAATAAAACACAAGCTGTAATTTGCATCTTGCTGAAAGCAAACTTATTTACTATTTCTCACGGTGGTAAGTGCTCAGTGCTATTTTTAGACATTAATTTCGAAATGTAAATGCACTATATGTGGAAAAATTCCGGGCAAGTGTAATTTAAATATATTTAAATATCGGTTAACGCATTTAAAAGGAGTTCTCAAACAGTTGCTTTAAAATTCTTTTTAAAGCATTATCGTCAAATATGCTCTATTGCTATATATATTTCTTAAATTTCTAAGCAGTAAAATTTCAGCATTTGATGTTAAATTATGCAATTTTATCAAATATTTTTATAGACTTCTCTTTGATGATAAATTTATATTTGTTGAACGGATGAGATAAATCGTAATTGTTGAAAGATTGAATTCATAGTTTTTCTTTCAACTGTTTTTTTTTTTTTATTTTCGTATTTGTGAAGAAAAATATATTTTAATACATAAAATCCTCCGTTCAAATCCAATTTTCAATCTCTATAAGCATAGTTTATTTTATTTTATTACCGATTAAGATACACCAAAAATTTATTTCCTTAAACATTCGTTTGCAAAGTTAAAAACAAAAATCTTTTAAAAATTTGGTCATTTTATTTCATGTTTTCAAAAGTAACACTTGGAAATTTCTTTCGACTATGTCTTGCGGTTATAAACTAGAATGGACCAGTAAAAATAATTTTTTAAAGTAGTTTTCCCATGGTTGCTCATTTCCTTTTCTTATGTAAATTGGTAAAATCGCCGCAGATATTTTGGTGAATTATTCTCCAGTTGTTTCTCAAATCTTTTGAAGAGTGATGTTACGTATTCTGGTTACCATTTGAGTGAAAGAGCAGATTATTTAGGGCTGAATGCTTAATCTTTACACGCTGAACTTGCTGGTTTAAAAGAGACCGCCTTGACAGGTTGCAATAAAGATCAGCTATATATACGAACATGCCTTTATAGATGAAACATTGCCTTTCGTTGAAGTGAGAGTACTAGACCACCAACATAGAAAACCGCTTACCCAAATATTTTACGTAAAAGCGTATGTTTTCAGAGTAAGAATTCAAAATGATTTATTAATAGAATCAACTTTTTTTTTGCAAGACATCAGCGCAAAAGATAGGGGGAGGGGGGAAGAGAAACCAATGAAATATTAGCAGATTTTCTGGTTATGATAAGATTTGAAAAATATTATTAGTGATAAAACTGATTTTTAAACCTTTCTTTCATGCTTTATGGGAACTAAAAGCTGAAATTTTCAAATTTTTATTTTTATTTTTTATTTAAACATTTAAAATAACTACCCATTTATACTTTTATGAAACTGTAATGTGTGTGTATTTTGCATTCTTAATTAATGATAAATTCTTTTTTTTTTCGTTTTTGGTATGTTACACAATGCACAATCATTTAGCTTAAAATTACATCAATTAATTTCTATGTGCGTTTTCGTATGTAAACTTCTTCACATTAAAAAAATTAAAATGTCAGTTTCTATAAATTTCAATTCAGGTCAATTTGGGATATTGTCCTAAATTTTCAAATATCTGTTGAAAAGTGTTTGCTGAATTACTCGCATCTGTTTTTAAACTAATTGCACAATTTTCTTAAATTATTTAGTGTGGTATAGAACAATTTTTTTATATAAAATAACTGTACAAAAAGTTATTTATTACGTTAGAGAAAAAAAAGATAAAGTGTGTGTTAAAATTTCCACAGAAAGGAATTCTTAAGCTAGTAAAACAGTAAGTTTTACGTGGCTCAAATATTCCAATATATTACTTCTGCATGATTAATTGTTAATAGTTTTCAAGACATCGGTGTTAACATAATTACTTCATTAATAATTTCTTTTAACTGATCTTAAGACTCAACCGATGAGAATCTTAATAACTTATTTATTTTCAATATTTTATGACTATAATTCATACAGTTCTGAAAACAATGTAATGACATCTGTGAGAAACCATCTGTGCTATAAGTCCTTTTTCCCCAACACTTCGATTTATTTGTATTGCGTATATCTTATATTTTTGTGGTGATCCATTCATTACCCTACGAACAAAAATTTCTCATTCTCAGATCCTTTAAATTTATAGTACCCATCTTCAAATACCGATCATAAATTTATAAAATTGCTGTATTAACAAGAAAATTGCTTTCACACTGCTATTTTCATAAATATTACGAGCTCTTTATGCGGTTTTTTAAATACAGTTTTGGTTATGGTTATGGCGGAGAAAAGAAATAATTGTTGACTTTTTTTTTGGTTTTGTATAAAAGTATAATATATTATAAAGACATTGGGAAGTATTTCCTTAAATATTTTAAAATACTTTTAACTTTATTTTAAAATTTCAACATTTACAGCCGCTAAGAGCACTCATTGTTATTTTTAATTTTGCGTAAAATTAGGTTCTGCATTACAGAATTTATAAATGAAGATTGATAGTAAAAATAATCGATACGTGAATGAACACCTACAGAGACAGCAAAATAACCTCTCTCTATACAAAATATTTTTCATGATGTTGTAATAAATTTAATACGTACTATCGTAACAATGTCAACGTTCAATATACCTTACCAAGTTGGCAGCCTTGATTTCGCATGTGTCGTATGCGCTGAATTGACAACCAAGTGCTTTGTTTCATAAAATGTCGTCAATACGGTTTCAATAATATATTTATAATAAGCTGATTGTTAGTTAATGGTATAGCTGACTATAGTTAAATGGTTTTGAAATTAAGAATTCTTATAAATAAGGAAATTATTTTTTTATTGTTTAATTAATAAAACAAAGCGTATATTAAAGCTGCGGAAAAATAAAAAAATATAAAATATTTGGAAAATGTCTTGAAGGAAGGGAAAAATAAAACATAAATAAGAGGAAAAAAAATCACACTGCAACTATTCTGAAAATAGAGACTGGATATGTACGTTAAATACTGTGCTTCAAAGGAAATATTAAAGGAAAGTGCTTATACTACTTATGTGAAATTTCATAACACACTCATGGGTCTAAACTTAATATTTTCTTTTACGATATAAATTTAACTTTAAGTGGTAACCCTATTAATATTCTGCAAAAAGTTCCGTTGCCTGTGTAACAGTGACAGTTATAGGACTCTTAACTTGGTTTTATAAAAAAAAAATGTATATATAAGAATATTTCACATTTTGAATTTCCTATATTCTTTTCAGTCAGATATATGAATCCTCCTGCTGTGGGAAAGTCAAATTTAGAACCACAAGCTGAGATCCGGTCTTTTTTTCTTTCGATTTTTCGTTTCGTTTTATTCCTTTCACCTAACTTTTTTTGACATAGATTTCTTTTCTATCGTAGATTTAGGTGCCTTTTTTTCACCTTTATGGAACAGTTTGGTAGGAAACTCCCCCAAACGCTATTTTTATATAAGGAATGCATAACTGTGCCGCAGATTCCTTTGGGTCCTTTACCTAAACCCAAATGAACGCTCCGTCGAGGAAAAAATACTTCGTAGTTTTTTTGGTGTGTTTCCATACAGCTCAAAGTTTCTACTTAAGTTCTTTACATAAATCACTTTTATCAGTACATTCTTTAAATCTAGTTTTAAAGTAAAACTTATTTGCTTAAGTTCAATGCTATTTTCTTTCTTCTTCAAAGAAAAATGCACCACATTACCTAACTAATAAATAGCACCAAAACTAACACATTTGTCTTTATATTGATGTTATCCCTCCTTCTTTTCAATCAACTTACGCCGCTTTTAACTTACGGCTTCCTTCTAGAATTCTGAATACATAATTAGTCTTAATTGAGTCGATCCTTGGCTGGTTCATTTTTTCTTTCGTTTTTCAGCTCTTATTCTAAGGGAAACCCTTGAAAGTTGATTAAATGTGTTCTTTAAGGGCTTCTCATTTGATGGCAGGCGTTTGGTCAGACCTGTGTCCGGTTTCCTGATGACTTCCTATTAAGAAAACTTTCCTTTGACACCAAACATGCCTTTAAATTTGACTACAAATGGGTTACGTCAATCATCTATTTGATTAATTAAAGCTATTCTCACGCTGCCTCAAACTCTCTAAATTCGGTTAATCCAGTGCTTTTCCTAAGGAATTAATTAATATTCCTGATTAATATGAATCTAAAAGTCTCAACGATTCAATTAATAATTGGTGAGTTTGATTAATTTTGCTACATTTTTTGACAATTCAATCCTGATTTAATTCAACTAAATTTTAATGTTGCTTACCAGTGCTTTTCAAACTTTTAATATTTGCGACCCAATATTTAATCATAATTTTCATCACGCCCTTCCCTCGCCCCTTCATAGAATAACAATGTATTGAATTCAATAATGCTATACTTTGACTCCATCCTAAATATACGACTTTTTTCCTCTTTAGTGCCGCCTGCGTATATAAACGTCTCGCTCAGCCAGTGCGTTAATTACACCGGACGTATATATACGTCTTTCTGAAGTACGATCTTTTCTGAACTACTATCAGTAAAATTATTCCAAAGGCCTTTGGAATGCAATAAAATGACCTTACTTATTTCAGAGGAAATGTTCATTCTTTTTCTTCTCTTACGCGTTAAACGGTGGCATTGGGGGAGCGAAACGTGTAATTTTTAATCGGGATATAAGGAATTAATTATAAATCGTAAAAATTAGCAAGCTAAGTATTAACTTTTTGCTTATAATTTTAAATATAGCAAGCCCATAGGGTCCCTGGTAATTGATAAACTTGTTCTTAACTTAGTATTGTTAAATTAATTATAAAATACATTACACAGTACTGATATATTTATAAGTGTATTATATCAGTGTAATGTGTATTTTATTTTTTTATTATGTCAGATTGATTTTTGTTTGTTTACTTTCAGTAAATTAATAATTTCTTTAAAATAATCTTTTGTTTTCAATATGCTCGCGCCCCCCTCTTGGGGGGGGGCGCACCGCACTGTTTGAGGAACACTGTGCTATACACCTGGCAAAATGAGAATGTGTGATGTCATATAGAAACATTAATGCGTATAATAACTCTGCTCTAGAAATGTGAGCTGCTGTTTCATCTCCGAGATGCGCTTTAAAATTGATATCATGTTACATCTTTTAATCTTACAATTACTTCGTTTATATTTTTAAGCCTGATATTCAGGACATGCCTCTTAGTTATAGTAATGAACCAGTGGTGAACGCAAGTGGGGAGACATGGAATACCCCTTAGCACTCACTAAATTGCTTCTTTAAATCATTGTTTTCAATCTCTATGAGTGAAAGTCATAATTCTCTCTTCAACACCCAAATAAAATTCCAGATTGCACTCGTGTTAAAGACACAAACTCCCGAGTATTTTATGAAAATTTTATGGTTTTTATTTTATTTATTTCGATTTTGTTGTTTGACTTAAGCCCAAGTGTAAAGTTCATTGAAAGTTAATTGTTTCTAATTTACTTTTTAAAAAATTTACAGACCATTTTTCTAAGATTTTGCATTCCGAATTTTGCTAACAGTTGCAATCACTTTTCAAAAGAATCTCGTTTTTATAGAAAATTAAATACATGGATATAAATAAAATCTAGGAAATCGTGCTATTTTCTTTTAAAGCTACCTATTCATAAACATTTAGTATCATTATGACATGAAAAATATTCATGTTTTTTTTTTTCTGGTTTTGTACCTCAATATGGTTAAAGATACATTTATTTTTCCTGATTATTTATCATATTAAATATCAGATATATTTGTCTTCAAGTTGCTAAAATTTTCTGTAAAAATAGTATATTTAATTAAAATATATGTAATTAGATGTTAAAAGACTCTAATTAACTTTTGTACATAGAGTAATTTTGATTCGTCTAGTAAACCCTGAATTAGTTTAAACATAATTTGTGAGTATGATTTAATAAAGTTCCTAGAACGATTATTTCTTTTTTACTTCTTATGTAGTGGCGTAAGATAAGATAACTCATCAAGGGAGAAATACCAGGAAAGGAATACCTTTCTGAAGATTTTAATAGAATTCGAGCGTTATACACATTAGTATGGAGATTATTACATACCTTTGCCTTTATAAAGATATAATGAACTGAAACATTGTATATTTATTTCAGTGAACGTTTTAATAAACTAGCATACGTCGTCTTTGTATAGAATTCCAGTATCTTAAAGAAAATTTATAGAAATGGTATATATATATATGTCTTCTTTTGAATTATTTACTGCTATATATATATACTTCTGTACATATATGATTTTAATAACAATTTCTTTACTTAAGTTTTTTTTTCTGATTTGCTATTCAATTTTTTTTTTTTTTTTTGCATAACCAATGTAAGTGTGGATTTCCTTGTTTTTTTTTAATGAAAAAAAATATCAATAAATTGTGTGAATTTTATTCGCAATTTTTACTACTTGTTTTTATACAAAAAGTAGGAAATTTATTGAGTTGAGAATAAAGCAGTTCACGCAATATAAATAAAATATATGTTCCGTTAAAATGTTTTAAAGTGACCTATTTGTTTTTATTTTCCATTCAACTGCTCTACATTTCATAAACGTTCAACGCTTGCGTTTTTTGAAACCAATGAACCATAAAGTATTACAGAATTGTGATGTGCATTTATGTTTTTATCATTTTGTTTTAATAATAAATAAGAAGGCAATTCTTCATTTTTGATATTAGAAAAATCTACCATCTCTGCGATTAAGAATTTTAAAGCATTACGTTTTTTTTTTTTTTTTAAAGAATAGCGGTTAACCTCTCTCTCTCTCTCTACAAAAGAAATTACATCTGCTTATAAAAACTTTTTTCCTATTCGGAAATTTTTTTTTATTAAGTAGCCGTTTTTCTGCACATATATCTTGAATGTAACTGTAAATTATATGAGAAAATGAGAATGATTTTGACACACTTTTTTTATGTGAATGTTTATTATCCTGAATTATTTATCTGAATTTCAAATGTTGCGTCTCAAAACTGTTAAAAAAAGCAATCGTATGTTATGAGGAGTCTGTTACTTGCAGCTGCTACGAATTACGGTATGTGTTGCGTGGGGGGGGGGGGGGGTCGAAAACACCTGCTAGCGTAATTTAAACATGCACGGAAGAAAAATATTAAAAATAAAAACCGAATGTATACTTCTTTAAAATTTAAAAAAAAAAGGAGATTTTTAAAGAAATATCACTTGAAAACATTTTATGGTCAGCATTACCTGAAGCCTTATTGTTGCTTATTTAACGTTTGAGTTAAGTCTATATATGTGTATATATCATTAAATATACACAGTGAACTGAAAATAATTTGATTTAGGATCAATGTATTTGATAATTTCTGATAAGATCATTTAAAATGTTTAGTGGCTGTGATTATTACGATAAATTTTATCATGTCTTAAATGACAACACATTATTATCGATCATCTTTTGGCTTTGATTGATGAAACCATCGATCTTTATTCGTGATAGATATGCACTGCCAGAGCTTTTAACTGAAATAAATTCACAGTTTAATTAATGCAATAAAATATTATATTATTTAAAGTAAATCTAAGAAATACCTGGTGTTTAAAAAACAAAATACCTGGTTTAAATTGGGGTTAAATTTATGCATATTTTTTTCTGAAGATCAAATATATGACATAAGGCATTTATATAAATGATTTAAAAGAAATGGAATGGAAGAATAACGCATATATATCAAATAAATTCACATTGACTTTCTTCGAGAGAATAGAAGATTTATTAATAGTAAAATTAAAGTGGAAAATTTTTAATGTGAGTGGATCGTATTATGTATTATATTCACACATATTCAAACTTCTCAATCCTTCAATGTAAATTTATGTGCTATAAGATGTCTCTTTTCCTGTAGTGGTTCTTATTTTATGCTTTTAAATTTCCATTCCGCTTTTCACCAAGTTAAAAGCGCTGAGAGGAATGAAGAAAGAAACAAGGGGGAAAAAAATATCCGAAACATTATCAGCTTCAATATTTCCCCTTTTATCCAGTTTTACGTATCTTACTTAAAAAGATAGACTAAGTACGTAAATGTTCCATTTAGGTGTACTCAGCAACTGTATTAAGAAGAAAAATGTATCTAGTGAGAAGAAGCTGATAGGAATGTACAAGAACTTTTATTTGGAGATGAAAGTAATTGAAATCCGATATTGTGTCGGCTTGGTGTGTTTTGCGTTCAGAAAAGGCAATTCTCCACCCAAGGACTTCCTCCTTTTTACCTCCTAATACCGTAAAATCCACCTCCTTTAATTCCTCCTTGGGGTCAAATTTGAGTCTTTGCTGTGCTTTAAGTACTTGCGATAACCACGGCACTTGGAGAAATTGGGTTAAAGTAAATTTTCCGAAATCGAGGTTTGATTTTCCATTGCCGGAATTGCTGCTTCAGGTCCTGAGACAAATTGGAGGTCTCTTGCGGCGTAGAGTATTATTGGAAATCTTAAGTCGTTAGTCAGATTTATAAAAGTCACAAAAATGAGAAAATGGATTCGATGTCAAATGCAAATGCTTTAATGTAATTACTTCAATTTTGCTCAAGTTAAGAAAGTACTTTTATGAAAAAAATGACAATACCTCTATATATTTAGAGTGATTTTTAAATGTTACGAGGGATAATTAATATAACATAGAGGGAAAAAAATAAACACTCTTAGGATACTACAAGTTATCGGATACTACAAATAAAATAATATTATACACTGTAAACTTAAGTATAATTTCTATTCATGTGTACAGTAGTTCTTTTCATTTTTTACTTGAAGTACCGTTTTAAAATAAAAATAGAGACAATTATTTTTGTTTTGAAGTATTTTAATTACTTTGATGTTTAATACGAGAACAAAAATAAAAAAAAATTAAGAAAAAGAATAAATATTTCTAATTTTTTTAGATTAATGTATATGTATCGTATATTCCCTTTTGCTAATAACGTAAAACACATTAAAATGAATGGTTGCTTTCAGTAGCGTAACGGAGAATGTTAGGGTCCCCCTACAAAGTCAGGTTTTCAACATCAAGCCGGATCTTACAAAGGGTTGCAAAACCATAACATAACATAGGCTTCGGGCCCCTTAGAATCCTGACCCTCACGCGATACGGCGGTTGCGGAGGTGCACGTTACGTCGCTGGTTGCTTATTAACTTCATACTTCGAAGCACCACGGAGCCTGCGGTAGCTTAGGGTTTAAAGTAACAGACTCGTGGGTGTGTGTGTGTAGCGTGTCATAAGTTCGAGCCTAGTGCCGCTGAGTTCCCTCCGTCCACAAGGGGTCGATGCACGTTAAATACGTCGAGGGTCAAATGTCCTCCCGTTGATGTGGAGTGGATCTTAGGAAAGGGCCTGACAGCTCAGGTGTCATCCTCGTCATTTGACCATGGTTCAAAATTCTGAGGTCCCTCGCCAAAAACCCTCGAGTAGCAGAATAGTGCGACGTTAATATTCACTCACTCGATGCAACACGAGGGCTATTGATAACAAACTTCACAATTTTTAACCACGGTCAGTTGACGAGGACGACACCTGACCTGATACCTCCAAATTTTTGCACCACGGTAACGTGAAGACTTTATAGATTTAAATGAGCAGATCAGCCCCTTTACGTGTTAAGTGGCACCTGGACTTGAACCCGAGAATCAACAGAAACAACACCTGGTAAGAATTAATGACCTTGGCTCTTCGCTAACACGGCCTCATAAAGTAAACTGATATTGAAATTTAATTTCCTTTACATCAGATGAAGTGAAAAAAAAGCGTTGTTGAGTTTTTATAAGTATTTAAAAAAAACGCATATGCATTTTTTTTTCATTTCTTGCAAATTATATTTTAATTTTTTAATTCTGAAAGAACTAAATTGACTCAATTACTTTTTTTATTCTCAAAACATGAGATTTATTGAAACATTTTTTTTTTAAAGTTATGATTAAATATGCAGTCATTTTTTTTAGTAAACTGTAAGTCGACACACAAATATTTACTTTTAATTTTCCCTTATCTTGTTCCATTTTGAATTAACTGTTTAGAATCAGAATAAATTTTCACAATTTTTCACAAGTAATTAAAAAAAGTTGCTTCGGAAACTTTTTTGGTTTTCATAAAAAACTCAATTTAACATCTTTTTAATCGCGCGTATAACTTCTCTCTCTTTCTTTAAATTCATTTAAATATTACTCCATATATTTATATGGTATGTTTAAATTTGGTATTTTAAAAGTAAAGTAATCATTTACAGCTCAGGAAATTAATTAACTAGTTTGTTTTTGCTGAAAAAGGATAAAAATCAATTAATTTTTTCTTAAAAACTAGATTTGAATTTTATTATTATAATTGAATTATATATGAATATGTATTTATATATATAATATGAATAAGTCATGATAGTGGCATTTTATTGAATTAACTCCTTTGCACATAAGTCTGATAATTCCTATTTTATTTTTTAGGAAACCTAAATTTATGCATTTAAATTATATTGCTTAGTATAACTTTTGAACACATTCTTATTTTCTTTTGAATTTCAAAGAATGTTTCAATTTAATATGTATTTGTACGTATATTTTTATGCAAATTTTTCTCATGAAAGGTAATTTTAAGAAAAAAACATTTTTTTATCCGTATACGTGATATCAGATTGTCCGATCATTAGGTTTTTCCCGCAAAATTTATTAAAATTTGACGTGTACCACTAATTAATATTATAATAACCTTTTGAATCAAATAGTTTTTAAATATATTTAACTTACGCATTTAACGTCGTATTTTTATAACGAATGCTTTAATTTTTAGCTAGTACAGATATTTCTAAGGCATTCCAGAAGAAAAAGGGATTATATTTGTCTTTTGTGCAAAAAAAACTTGATTATTTGAGTTATACTCGACTTCCACAATAACTAACTATCCTTTTCAAATTTTTTTTAATTTAGAGCGTTTGAAGTTATGATAATAAACTTAGTTTGTTTGAGAATTTAATTTAAATATATATTTTTTTATTTTGCTGAGGAAACCTTATAATTGTTTAATGGATATGGGTAACGCATTTTTGTCCACGTGTTTGACAAGTTGCTTCCGACAGTTCTTTAATTGAATTTTTTTTCACTTCACATGTTTCGCATGTTATTGAACGGGCTGTGAACAGTTTGATAGTTATAACGGTTGAATTTTGTTATCTCTCTCTTGTCCTTCAAAACTTAAAAAAAAAAACAATTACTGCGTTCTGATTTCGTAAGTTAAAAGTTGATTAATTTAAATCGTACAGAAGAAATGCTCGTATATTTAAAATGTCTTATTTCAAATATGGAGTAAAAATCCAAATCACTTTCCTTGCATCAATTTACATAATTTAATCTACCTCTGAACCTAGTACATTAACTTTAAATAAAAGCATTCTTTGCTACTTTTTCGCTTATGAAAGTTTTTAGGAATTCAAGTTGGCTTTAGTTAGTTTTTATAATATGTTAGATGCAAGGTGGAATACAGGGTTTTTCATATTCCTTGCAAGGTTTCGAAACGTTATATTAAAAGAATTAAGAAAAATACTGGGAAAAAAAAGCATTTGAAGAGTACAGGAACAATTCCAAATTTTATTTACATACCTTACAAATGTTCTGTATGTAAAACCTTGGATACACAGCATACATCAATGTGGTAGTCGAGTTCCTGCTGCACTCTACTCAACATGGTACTATCAACGTTATTGGCAGCACGTGTTATCCTTTCCATATTATCCGAAAACTTGGTCGTTTGCATAAGAAAGAGCTTTCGAACGCTTTTTTCCACATGATGTAGCAGAACTGTACGAAAGGATAACACGTGCTGTTAATAACGTTAATAGTACTATGTTCAACAGAGTGTGGCAGAAACTGGACTCTATAGCATTGTTGTGAGCCGTGCAACCAAGTTTCACACATAGAACTCCTATAGGGTATGTAAATGAAACTAGAATTGTTTTTGTATTCTTTAAAGTGTTCTTTTTTGCTGTATTCGTCTTGGTATTTTTACTATAGAGCTTCGAAACCCTGGAGGGAGTTATGAATAACCCTGTGTATATATTTTAAGTGTTTTGTTAAAAACTGAAGAATCATTGTATAACAAAGTTTAATGCTGAAGTTTGCAATTAAGATATGTTGCATGATTTTTAAAAATTAATTTTAGTTGTATTACTTTATACATTAACGATTTCATTTATGACAACTTAATTTGAAATAAGTAATTAAATTTGAAGTTGCTTTTGCTAAATAAATTTAATCATTGCCTTCTCTGTGGAAGAGATAGTTCAAATGGTAATCCGTAAGCCGTTGTTTTCTCTTTATCCCCTGGTAAATTAAAATACTTTCCAAGGCTGAATTGCTTCCATCGCATTTTACAAAATCTTTCAAAAAGGCTGTCATAGTCCAACTTCTTCTTCAAAGATTATATTTGTTTTCACAGAGGATTAAACTGCGTCTCCTAATGGACGCGTGAAAGCATGGTAGTTGGGTATTTAATCTTAAGCTGGCTTTACAGTTCTTCCAAATAGGGTATTGGCGTCTTTTGCCGAAGCTACTTTTGTGTTTGATTTTCCATTGTACTTTAATCCTCATTTAAATTCTCAATGAATATTTTAACATTCCAATTTCCGCTTTAAACAAAAGCGGCTTCTAAAAGAGTTATCTGTCAACACTAAAGAAAGTATTCATTTATTTAGGGTGTTCTACTTGATGTAGTTTAATGAAAAGAATTTTAAACGTGGCTGTGTGTTTGTTGCACGCTGACTTATTTCGTAAGAATTAGAAATTTTTGTTTCTGACACGTTTTGGAAGTGTAGTAATGTTAATAAAAAACCTTGCGTAGCCGATTTAAAATACGCATACTTTCTCAATTTTTTATGATCAGTTTTGCTATAAAAATTACTTTTAAGATCTTTATATTTTTCGTAACTAATAGCATGCTTGATGAGACCTTAATATTGTTGCTTGTTTATATTATATTCGTATTTAATTGTATACATGAATTGAGCTATCCTCTTAATTCTTTGTGATTGATTTATTAGAGATGCAAAAGGGAAAATGCATAATAACTTCGGAATTAATTGCAGCCTTGGCTGTTGTATATTCTGTACAGATCTGGGGAATTCACTGAGTCTCATCTAAATCTCATCTCTGTAGTTCGAATTCAATGCTATTTAAAAATAAAAGGTTCTGATTTAACTATTGGTAATTCTCCCCTTTAAGCATCTGAGTCGAAAGCATGCAGTTTCCCTTTGGTGCTCCGAATGTATTCAAGACCTATGGCATCTGATGTACTTGAATAATTGACCGTATACACAAAAATGACTTTATCGCGTCATTTTTTCAAAGTCTTTCTTTCAAACTCTATACAGGGTGGTCAGGAATTCATCGTTTAAACTTTAAGGGTAGATACAGGACATTGCTACAATCATTTATTGTATAGAAATATATGAGCGCAAGTGACTCTGTGAGAGGTAAACAGGGGAAGTAAATGAAAGAGAAATGAAGTTATCGGTTGGTTGCAGAGCCGGTAGGGGGCAGTAGATGGCTGTCCACCGTTCAACATGATGCATCTCAGTAGGGGAATGTGCCATTCGCAACTGTGCTGATGTTTACAATGGGAGACTTTACGTATGCCGTATGCATGTACGGCCGCTCAAATGGTAACGACAGAGCTGCTCTACAAATGCATCACGCGCAGTTTCCTGATCAACGAATGCAGGATCAAGGAATTTTTCAGCGGTTACATCAGTGTGATTCCCAAAGTGATATATATAGACTCCCAGGGGTCTATGACGACCTGCAAGGGGTCCACGACAGCAAGAAAATAATTTGGAGGTCTATGAGGTCTAAATGGGGGTCTACGGTAGTTGTTCTCTTAAACCGGATCGTGATTTTAATTTTAAAAGAAAATTTAATTAAATGGAAACCAGATTTTACCTATTTAGCACATTTGTTTACTAAATTTAATGAGAATAATTTGCAGTTATGTGGCAGCATAAATTTTATTAAAACAAGGACCATTATTTCAACATTTCTTGCCAGAATTAAGCTAAAGAAGTATAATATTGGACGTAGCGAATTTTCCTAATTTTTCAATTGGTCACATACAATCTGCCAGGAAAATGACGTTTTAACCTACGTTCAACATTTAAATTCCCTTTATTGAGGTCTTGAAATTAGGTTTGAAAATGCTGTGACTATGGTCACATTGAATAAAAAAATGTCATATTACAAGAGGAACTGATCGGAATAGGAAGTAACGGAGATCTAAAAGTAAAGTTTAGAAATGGATGTCAGCAATTTTGGCGTTAAAGAGACATGCCTGTTATTTATCTCGAATTATAGAGTATTGGAGAAAATTTTTAATTGATTTTCCTAGTAAAAGAGGGAGTTTCAGCTGGTTGTCGGCTGGACCGAGGAAATTTAGTTTTAAACCTAACAAGATTGATGACAAATGTTCATAATTTGTTATTGGAGCACCAGATTCATATCTATCATTATAAACATTTGTTTTTTAATCAGTTATTTTATGTATTACTTAAATTTTAAATTAATTAACATGGTGTTTCTTAAGTTTCACTGTTTCCCAGCTCCCCTACAGTTAGATATTTAAATCTTTTTAAGTAAGTAACTCTGTACCAGCTGTCATAAGCACAATACATTTGCAACAATTCAATATTATGTAAGCAGGGGCTTACCCCAAACCGAAAAACATGGCAAGGGGTCTATGAAACAAAAAAGTTTGGGAACCTCTGGGTTACATCGTCAACTTCGTGAAACACTTTCATTCCTCGTTACCAGATATGATGCTGGTCGAGAAAGAGCTGTAAGCAGTTCAAGTCTGGAACGAAGCATCTTGAACGTTGTGATTGATAGACCCGAGTCAAGTACAAGAACTGTTGCTCATCATGCAAGTGTGAGTCATAAGACCGCTTGTAGAGTGTTAAATGAAAATCGATTACACCACGTGCACTTTCAGCGAGTACAAGCTTTGAATCCGGGAGACTATCTTCGACTTCCAGTGGTTGGTACAGCAATGTGCGCTGCAACTGAACTTCATAGCTTATGTGCTGAACAGTTATGAACAGTTTTTGTTAACATTACACTTGTCAACGACTCTTTCAATGAATACTTTATCTTTCCTTTCGTCTCTTATTTTCTATGTTTGTGTCTCATCGCGTTACTTGCGCCCATGCATTTCTATGCAATAAATGATTTTTAAAATGTCCTGTACTTACCCTTAAAGTTTTTGCCATGAATTGAAGACCAACTTGTATAGCATGGAAGAATCGCGAGAAATATCCTGGAATCAAGCGATTTTTGAACCCACAGATATGTTTCATTTTAGTTAAATTTCTTTTTGTCTTCAAGTAGTCGAACTGCGAAGTGTGGTGAGCATTATTTGATAATGGTTTTGGCTTTAAAAATATTTTGAACACTAGAAAATTTATTTGGGTGATAAATGCAGGTGCAGCAAATATTTCGTAAAATAAATTTTACTTGGGCTACAATCTGAAAGTAATATACCATTTTTAAAAACTTAAACTTAAAACTGAATTTAAAAAAAAAGTACTTTCCTTTTGAATTAAGTTAAAATAATTGTTATATCATGTAGAAGTTCAATCTGTAATTATCTCTCCTGGCCTTGTATTAGGATAGAAAAATATTTACAACGCAATCTCTTACGCAGAACGAGCCAAGTATTTTTCTTCTCATAGTCGTTATCCTGTTGGGACAACATAAAATGTTTCCTTCTTTGTTATTTAAAGTTCCGATTACTAAATTAAGAAAAATTAAATATACTACCATACAAAATATTATTTAATAATTGTTACAGTACTGAATAATTTCTTTAAACCCATTAGCTCGTTCCTCCTACGATTTTAGATCCTACTTACAGCGAAGAAACATCAGCCAGTTTTCTGGTAAGAATAGAAACCTCTAAGGTCATTCACAACGATTCAGCGGAAAAGCCCTTCAACTTAATAACAGTAATTACCTTCGTTTATTATTTCTTTTTTTGATTCTATGTGGTGTAAAAGCTAGCCAGAATTCCTAAGTACATTTTCACATCGCTTGATATTGTCCCCATAGGTGCATCTGGATGGAAATATAGCTATCGTTAATGTTCATTTCAAGCCTTCTGGGATCCAAAAGGCGTTTCGGAGTTTTGTGTGAACAATACAGCGATCTTTAAATTTTAACAGTAGAATTAGAAGCTTTCACTTGTAATTCTCGAAACGAATTAGTTCAATTGAATATTATGAACTTTGATCGAATCATTATTGAAGGAAGCTATTTAAATCTGAATAAAATATTTTCTAATTTCTAATGTGCTTTATTAACGGTAATATCTTAATATATATTTATGTTGATTGAAAATGTGTTAATATAATTGCAATCTCCTTAAGAGAAAGTAAAATACTGTTTTTGATACATAAATAATTCTTAGTAGTAGAAGTTAATTATAACACACACACACATATTATATATATAAATTTATATAAAGAATGTTATATATATATATATATATATATAATGACTTCTTCTAACTCTCTTTAACTGTATCCCGTTAAAACATTTCCTAGTTCTTTCGCATCTTAATCTAATTGCTCGCGCGTATAATCTTAATCGTAATCTAATTGCTCGCGCGCATAATCTTAATCTAATTGCTCGCGCGCATTTGCATCCAATCACGACTCCTGTTACAAAAGAGTCGTACGACCTTCACCGCCAGTATAAAAAACCCGGAGCAGACGGTTACGTTGCCTTCTTCTTCGTTCTTGTCATCATGTAGTGTGCTGCAGCTAGTGTTTGTGTATTGTGTTGTGTGTGTATGTCTATTTGTCAGTACGTCCATCTAAATGTCTTCTATGTTAAATGTTTAATAAAGAAGAATAACTGTTCGACAACATCTTCCTCCATAATAATGAACAAGCATCATCAACCCTCATAATTACGTAGTAACCTTATACGAAAAAACCAACACCGGCCACGCTGTAAAAAATCCTTTACTAAATTCGTCGCAATATTTACTAAATCAGTCATCACATTCCTGATATATATATATATATTAAGAGAGAGAGAGAGAGAGAGATTATGTATAGGATAAAACTCATATTATAAAAATAATTTGTGAGTTCGTTGAGAAATAATAATTGGACGAACCGGTTCGGCTGTGGATTTGATAACTCAACCTATAGATTTTTTTCTTTTTTATCTCTTTTGTTTTTTTCTTTAATTTTCTTTATTTTATGTCTTCTCCCCCTCTTGACATAACTTCACTAACGACCATACGAATTGAATAAGAAATTTTTTATGCAGTATCTAAATTTAGAACAGGAATTTGAATCTTAACTACTCAAATCCAAGTGGATTTAACACTAATGAGTTTTGTAATTCCATAATAATTATTTTCTGCAATTGCTGGTATTTACTTATTGTAATTAATGTCCAAAATTGTTCTGAAAGACGTCCATGCATAGGAATATTACTTGAACATAGTTTTCGTGTGTGGCGGTCCTTCCGCATCAATTAAATCTGAATTAAGATTTTAGGTTGAAGAAAAGTAATAAAAAATTATAATGGGCTCCTCTTCTATATTTAAATTTTACTGCAATATGTACGATTTTGTGACGACGTGAGAAAAAATTCCTGAAAAGATGCTGAATCCATAATAATCGATGAAGTTATAAGATTGATGTAATAAAAGAAGAAAAAATAAATTTCAAATGTTTCGTACTTGCTCTTCTTCTTTCTACTTAAGTTTATTATCCTCTCAAAATATATATGGTTTTTAGATACAATTTCATTTAATCTCAGTTTTAAATTACTATAATAAATCGAACATATTTTAAATTACTGTACTAAGATAAAGCGAAGTGCAACATATCCAATCTAATGATTGAAGAAATGATACTGGTTCAATTCATGTGTCTGGAGATATTTCATTGGAAACAATCTAAATTACGACAATGAACATTATTTTTGAAATCAAAAGAAAGTACTGGAAATAGAATAAATAAAATTAAATTAAAGAAGAAAGCGCTGTCTGAGTAAATAAAGGTACAATGGTGTAATCGGGTCTAATAAGTACAATTGCTTATAATATAATGTATAGTACGTGAAATCTAAATTGCCCGTTTTAGAAACCTTGTTATGTTCTAAGGGTGTCATCCAGCATTTACCGTTCAG
This sequence comes from Trichonephila clavata, assembly GCA_019973975.1. Lineage (NCBI taxonomy): Eukaryota > Metazoa > Arthropoda > Arachnida > Araneae > Nephilidae > Trichonephila > Trichonephila clavata. The sequence goes on along the minus strand of BMAO01037491.1, from coordinate 183,675 downwards.
TATAAAAGCAAAATATTAATATGCTACCTGAATTTTTGTTTTCTAATTTCGATTAGTATGTGCATCTTTGTGTATGTTTGGGTGTAATATTTGGATTTATATAAACATATTATTATACTTCTGTATATAAATATATATATTTCTAGTTAGCAAAGGAAATATAAACAGTTTTTTCTTAAAAAACTCACAAAAGCAGAAAACAAGTAATTTTCAGAAATGTATTTTTTATTGTGCATTAAATATGTAACAAACACGAAAAAATCTAAGCGTAGGAAGTAGAAAATCTTTAGAGAGCTACTTTGAAGAATTGCATGAATTATCAAAAAAATATGTGTTATTAGAATTAATTTATATGCTGAGCAATTTTATTTTTAAAAAATGAATTTTATTTTGTTTGAAATTTTATACCTTTATTTATGCTGTACAATTTTTCAATAAATTCTTGGGCATAGAGGCTTTTTTACATTCATTGAATTTTTTTACCTTTTATAATTATCATTTTTTTCGTTTCTGTGGTTTCGAAGAGATGTTTTTGAGGGTTTAATAAAGATCTGAATTTAATATATAGTAGCATTTTTATAAATTAGAGTCGTGATTTCGTACGTTTATGAAGCGTGGGATGGACAAAAAGCTTGCAACTAAACTCAACCGCGAAGTTTTATAAGGAAACATCGTTTATGTTTCCTTTTACATTCGTATCTCAAATGCACTTTTAGTTTCATTAATTTGCCTTGACAGCAACTGTTTCTCTTTGCTATCCAATTTCCTGCTGTAATTTATTGACCTTACTGGATGAAATGAAGAGAAAATGCATTGTTTTTTTAGGAATTTTCATTCAGCATGATAAATGTAAAAGGGCTTTACTAAATTCTCCTTGTTTTCTTTTTGCGCTCAGTTTGTAAATTTAATGATGCATTGCATTCTAATCATGTAAAAGTTACAGAAAATTTCGTTCCATTCAATTCGTCTGAGTGTTGACAATGCTTTAAATAACATGATTTGCAGATGAAAGAGGATGAAGCTAACCAGCATTTGAAAGTTAAGGAAAAAAAATTGAATTTACGGCTGTGAGCTTTTATTAAATTAAAATATTTCATGCCTGGGGACAGACGTTGGTTAAATTCGTTATAGTAATGCTTTATTGTCAATGAATTCAAGTAATCCTCTATTAAATTGCTTAAAAAAGATTTTTATGTGCCTTTGTCTTGTTTATGCACATTCAGTTATAATTTTGTGAAAAATAAACGAAAATTTAATTACTAAAAGTAATAGACATTGCAAAGTGTAAAAATTTGGGAAATATAAATACGTTTAAGGACAGAAAAATGAAGAGTTTTTGAATTTTTGCGCATTGGAATATTTTTTTTATCACGTCATGTGAAAAATTACACTAAATGAATACCTTGATATTCACCTTGAATATTCATATTGGCATATCAGATGTATTCCGTTTATAAATTCTTTCTGCTGAAGTTACTCTACCGATGTATTATTATTTTATCATTAGCTTATTTGTTTTATTGCAAGAAGAGTCATTCCATTTTCAAATATATTCTATAAACTTTTTTGCTTGCTTCTCTCGATCATAAAAATGTTCATCTACTCAAGTTTGTCACTTGTTTGTGTCGTTTGTTTAATTCGAGTACCTTGCCATTATGAATTAAAAATGAGTTTTAATATAAATAATGTCCTCGATTTGTATTCAGTTGCGTCATTTTTACATTTCTTCCTAATGTTTCGTAACTTGCTATTACCCCTCAATTGTTGAAACTTATTGTATACTAATAATAAGCTTGGGTTTTAAAATACATTAGCAAAAGGTTTTGATAAACTTTCAATTACAGGTTTTGAACGCTTGGTGTTCTCAGTATATAAAAACTTTTTTTTGTTCGTTTTATATCTTACTAATAAATCTCCATTTATATGCGGAAGTCGAAGATAATGACACTAATAAATATTCTCGAATCATCATTATCTAGACAGGATATTTTGTTTGTTACCTTTAAGGAAAACCTTGAATATTATTTGATGTCTCTCACTTTGTAAATTGTTGACTTCATTCATATACTTGTATTAATCATTTCTCATTAAAATTTTCATTTCTCGATATTGAAATGAAGTACCTTACCGAAAGGATTACTCTTTCAGAATCACATCTATGTTTAAATAACATTTAGACGGATGAAGCAAAAACAAACTGATGATGAACTATATTGAAAAATTCTGTGGAGTATTTTAAGGGTTGCTTTCATTTGAGAAATTTTATCACTTTTTGAGGGTTTTGATACCTTGTTTTAAATCTCATGGTGTATGCGTAAGCTCCAGAATTTTATTTTAATCTTATTCTCTTAGTTCTAGCATCCTGACAACTTTTTTTTCTTTTTAAATCCGATTGATGGATTGTTATTTTTTTAAGAAAAGTGTCTAATTCTCAACCATATCTTAAATGATAAATTTCTGCTTTTTTACTGGTTATAAAGATATTGGCAGACTGGTTGCACTGTCTATTTTTTTTGTCCCAAGGAAAATAATTAGAAAAAAAAATCAGCCATTAGTCAGATCATACTCACATTATTGATTTGCTTTTAAAATAAATCCTCAACACACTTTTATATGACCATATGCATTATATCTCTAAAAATGTGCTTTAGGTGTAATAACTTAATAATATTTTTGTAATAAACTAAATTAAGAAGCTAAATTGCTTTATTTATTTTGGAACCAGACTTTTTAATTAAAGTGTCGTGTTGGCAAAGTTGTTACCAAATTCTTAAGAAAGATAAAAAAAATAGAGAGAGAGAGAGGAAAACAGAATCATTTGTTTGAATTAATTCAAGAACTTGCGAAATCCTTGACCTTTCCCTACTTTTTATTGAATGAGGGGAAAAAAAGCTCGAAGCTAACTATGCGACACTGATCTTTTGAATTGCAGCCAGAAGTCTAACCACTAAACTACGCAAGGGAGAGGGGGTAAAAGTTTCCTTCCTTCTTAACTGAATGTGGCAGACTGGTAGTAAATTATAATTTATCCACAAATCACGAACATAATGTAACATTCCTGTTAAGTGTTATACACATGCTCTTTGTTTAGGACGGTTTTAGGAAAGTGAGATGGATATTTTTTCTTAGCAATTCCAAGGTCAGCAGTGATATTTTAGTACTTTAGTAGTAATAACTTAAATTCGTAGACTGTAAGAAAGGGGAATAAATTGTTCTGGTGTAATCGTGCTGAACCAAAATTTTGAACATCTTCCCTTTTGATTTAGTTTGGAAGTTTTGATCGGAGACAGCCCCTTTTCGTTTTTCTGTTCTCTCTCTCTCTCTTTTTTAGAGATGGAGAATTGAAGTTCTCTCTACATAGGTATTTCATCTTGGAGAGTGCAGATTTATGATCCTCACTTTTTTTGAAGCACAATCAATACTCGAGAAAGTTTTATTTCTGGACAGAATGAGTGTTCATTTCTTTTCCTTCGGCTTCCTCTTTCTTTACGTTTCATTCGTTGTTTTAAAGCAGAGAGTTACTCAGTCGAAGCATTTTGCAATAGATCATCAGTTTGTCCTTTTTTCACTAGAAAATCGCTAGTAGGAGGATTATCGATTTCCGGGTATATTCAATTTGGAGTCTTTTTTCACCATCACTTTTTACACAAAATTATGTGGTTGTAAGTTACTTCTTGATACGATAAGTTTGCACAAGATTGAGAGGTTTTTGTGTTTAGTAGTAAATGACGTGTGTTCAGAAAAAAAGTGCTCGAAAAGAAAGGTTATCATATTAACTGTGATAATTCAACTGAAGGTGCTCTTTTAACTTTTAAATACGAGCTTGTATGTGGATTTGGTGACATGGTTATATGTATATCTCTTTCTTCTGGTTCTGTTCAGGTTCAGGTAAAGGGTCGATTTAATCTTTAGAGCATTTGTAATAAAATAATGAGAAATTTAATATTTAAAATTGTGCTTTGAGAATGCTTTTGCTGTATTTTCTGTATCTATTCTATGATACTTGTAGAACCGTTCTAGAGTGATGTATACGCGACAACAATTTCCTACTACGTTTTTGCTGCGCCCCCCCCCTGGCATTTTCTAATTTAATCGAAAAAATTCTAACATCGGAACTGAATATTTTGTGAATGTTTATTAATTATAAAATGAAATTCGACTGACAAAAAATATGTTGAACTGAAGCAAAATTTGGAAGATTTGAATTTAAATTAAATTAATTGTAAAATGAAAACTGCGCATACATTCAGGACATTTTAAGAACTCCAAAAACAAAATGCTGATCTCGATATTAGAGGCATAAAATTTTTGATCAACTTCGACTTATTGCGTAACTAGTGTACGCATATTCTTGTTTGGGATTGTTTAAAAAGTTTTTTGAAAATATTTCTCCTTTTTTAATGATGTTTGTTGTAGCATTAATTTTCATTATTATATATTATTATTACGTATTATTTTTTCTGCATGCAGCATGGTTTTCTTTCAAAAAAGCGTGTATACTTGGTGTTTTTCCAACTATATTAAATCACTTAAAAATTACTTTTAAGTTACCAATTTATTTCCTTATACTTATGTATACGAGTAAGTTCAAAATTGTATAAAGTATAATTCATCTAACTGTATTTGTGCCCGGTTCGTCACAGTTATATTAAGGAACCTTTTTTCAAGTTCATGAAAAGTAGCTAGCAAGAGCTTTCATTACGCGAGAGAAATGTTTATATGCAAGAAAGGTAGCTGATTTGCTTACGTGAGTAAAAATGTTACATTAATTAAATTACAATGTGATATATTGTTTTGCTGGTGATAAATATTACTATCATGATGCCTCAATTACGGAAATTGAAAATTACGAATATAGAATTGGAAGTAATGAAAGAATAATTCTTGTCGGAAGATGAATGCAAATCCCTACATAACGATAAATTTGAATATCAATAGGAGATAATGCAAGTAAAGTGTTATTTTCTTTCTTCGGTATCTGAATTCGAAAAATTATCCTATAATGCTAATATATATTTTTGTTTGTTTTTAGTATTAAATACGATTTCTAGATTAAAAAAAAAAGGGTTAGGAGATAATTTTGGTAGTGTAATGTTATTTGTTATGCAGAAAATTTATGCTTCAAGCGAAAATGATCAGAATTGTATCTGTATAATTTAATTTCTGTCGAAGAATAATCTGACTCCTCCCCATCAAGTTGCATTTATAAATGCCATTATAATTGTATTTGCATTCATTTTCTGGAAAAAAAATCATCAGCATCTCCTGAAATTTCAGTAGCATAAACTTAGTGCATAATTACTTCTACTATAAGAGAACTCATTGTTCATAAATTATGTATTTTATCTCACAAAATTTGACGTTTTCGTTGTTATTAAAAATCGATAGAAATAGATTAACTGAAAAACCTGCTTTATTTTAAATTGAAATATAAAGTTATTTTAGAAAATATGTTAACAAAGACTCGTTATTATACATTATCGAATGGTTGTATTAATAACCGACTTATATATAAGGTAATATTCATAGGATGCGTTGTTTTTACATTGAAGTGTATCACATTATGAATTGTATTTTTGTGTTATTTAATGTTGGAATCAGGTACGTGTTAACTGTTTGGACAATTAAAATACACGAAGTATTGTGAATTAATGTCGTCTTTAAAACTTGCGTAATTAATAATCCTAAAATGGTTATTTTTCTATTTAAGGAACTCTAAATTAATTTTAAATTAAACTTGTAAAACTAAAACTAAATACATTCCACCAACAAATATACAATACAACGCAAAACGGAAGAAAAACAAGACACTTTCATATTAATTCAAATAAGGCATTCATATAAGTTACTTTTGTTTATATGACGATGGTTTTACTGACCTAACTGTTCGACATAAAAGAACAGAGTTTCGTAGAACCCCTTTTCCCGTTATGCAATCACTTGAGGCAGCACCTGCAAATGTCACTATTGTTTAGACAAATGTTACCTTGTCCACTGCCTTACGCAGTTCTAGTGATAGAATACTTGGCAGCTGATATATAGATAAAAAGCATGCTTTTGTCACATAACGTTCTATATCATATAACAGGCTCCTTTCTTGGATAAATTTCCCATTGAGTATTGAATCAATAAGAAAGGTTGGGATATTTTGGGAAACACTTATACAGTTCAAAATATTTTGCATGCCCTTTTCCAAAAAATGTGTTCCTTTACAAATGACCTTTCAAGGAAAAGTGTCTTTCGTAAGTAAAATTGAGCCATATGCTGAAAACATTTGTCAATATTTGAGGGTATAAAGGGGGCGTATAATACATGTATTAGTTGGATTCCTAAGAATGATTAAATTTAAAGATTGTTTACATCCGCAATTTTAGAAATTGTAATTCTATTTAAGTTAACTATATCGAAAAATGGTATAGCATTAAGATATTTCTTAAATTTTATTTTTTACGCTAATCATAGTAAAGTAAAACTAAAATGTGTTATGAATTTAAATAAGTATTTAATTGGTGCTAACAAAACATTCTTTTTAAAATGTAAATAATGCAAAGAATTACTTCATCATGCACACTTAATTTTTCTTTCCAATGATTATGAAAGCAAATTAAGCAGAATAATTTCTTTAGTATTAATACTGAAATTAATTTTATGTATAAGGCCATTTACTACGCTACGATGATGAAATTTCCAAGAACCTCCAACACTTGTTAAAGTAATCAAATCCAATCAAACCTTTTTCCGGGTTCACAGATAAAGTGTTGCGTAGAACCTTGGAGAGCTTCAGATCTGTGAGTAATTTCAAGTATTGCGATTAAGTAATGTGTTATGTTTGCTTTAAAATGATTAAAATATAAGTAAATGAGAACTCATGAAACCCCCATGCTTTTCTTAAGGGAATAATTGCAAATTACAGAAACACATTTATAAGTTTTCATAAGCATTTTTGATGATTAAAATAAATATTTTTCTGTTTGGACTCTATATTGTATATGCGTAAGGGATTAATTCTTTTTTGAACGTATTTTTGCTCAAAAATTAAGAATGTGGTACTTAGCGGGTTTTTTTCTTCTTCTTTAATAGCGTGTTGCAATTGGCAACTTATTTGAAATAGAATATTTAGCCTGCTTTTGAAATACATTTTTTCCCCATGTGAATAAGTTTTGTATAAATACTTAAAGTCTTTAGTATGTTGCTTAACATTAATTTATTCAACAGCTTAGAAATATACTATGATCATCAGTTCTTTTTAGTAAAGAGATTCCAGTCGAAAAATCAGCGCATAACATTATTGCTTGAGGATGAATTTTATGCAGTTTCAATTGGTAAAAATACATCAGAAATCTAATAAGACTTGAAAAAAAAGCTTCCGATTAAAAAAATGTGCAAGGAAAATCATTCTATTTTTTCTTTCTTTTTGTAAATGTTTTTGTGAAATGTTTGCTATTTGTAATCCGATTTTGCATCATACTGTGTGTGATCCAATAATATACTTCTATTAAAATCTTACAAAATTTTTCGAATGTATTGCAGTCAAAGAAGTAACGTAAATTTTTAGTTATACAACATTCACCATTACAAAAATATACTCTGCACATTATTATTATTATTATAGTGAAGTCAAAGATATCAATTAAATACTGGAGATTTATAAACTGTTTTTTTAAGCTGGAAATCTGAAAGTAAAAAGCATCACAAATGATTCATTTATTCTGGGAATCCCAAAACAAAATGATATTTCCCAGGAGCGCACACGGGAATTTGTCAAGGAGGGAGGGGGCGAAATTTCACACTATCCTATCATACCCCAATACGCTACCAAACATATTTCTTTTGATTTTATTGATTGTCAGGAACTAAAAAGCAGTAAAAAATAAATTATTGAATAAATAATTAGTCATTAATTCATAAAATGTATTATTATTACCAAATATTTTTTTTTCGCATGCAGTTCAGTTGTGAAGGAGAAGAAATTTTATTTTTTCATTAATTAGAACTGAAATAATTTTTCTCTTTGTTTGGAATATTTTTACGTACTATATACAAAGAATTATGATCAATCGAAAAAAAATCATGGACGAGGTCAGACCCGAACCCCTAGGCCCCTTCCCTTGTAATGTGCCACTGATATTGCCTCAAAGTGCTTGTCAAATATTTTGAAATTAGTTGCTTCCATTTAAATGATAACTAATGCGGCCTCTATTTCATTTTTCTAAAACTCAAATAGTATTTCAATAAACATTTTGTTGAACTATCTCATCCAGCTACTTTACAGAAAATTGTTTCTAAACCACCACATACATACGGAATCTATTATGAGTCAGGATAACGGTGCTTCCCCTTGCGCTGAAGAGCCACCTCCCTTGGTTAAAAGCCAAATCTTAGACGTGAGTTCGTTCTTTGACCCGTATTTCCTCTTTTCTTTCTTTTTTCTTTTTCCGCTCTTCCCCCTGCTTCTCGTTTAGAAGCCCGCTTTTAATGGGTGTAGCTTCATATCAAGAGCACTTTCGAAGAATCAGTAAAAGTTCCCCCGACTTACTTTATTTTTATTAATCGACGAGTTAAATGTGTATACAAGTATTGCAGACAGCTATCTGTGATAAATAATTTATGGTCTCGATAAATAACTTAAAAGCGCATTGACGAATTAGAGGGGAAAAAAGTTAATCATTAAGCGGCTTGAGGAAAAAAAGTTCGTCTTTTTTCTTTTTTTGTAAATTTTGTAGCAAAAAGGTTCAGAAGAAAGCGTAAATAAAAGAGATTGCATCAATAAATTTGGAAAGTATTTTTATTTTGTTAAATTGATTAAAAAAAACAGTCTTGTTTGTCTTACAAGTTCATGTATTATTCAAATCATGTAGCAATGCGTGTTTAAAAAAATAATTAAGACTTTATGCAAATTTCTTCTTTGTCTAATTTTTTTATTTAACGATAAAATTAGTCTCATTCTCCTATCGCTCTAATTATGTCATTAGCGGCGGTAAAGTATAAATTATATTTTTAAAATAATTAGAAAATATATCGTATCTTTTCTTTACTGCTCATACTAAAGAATCAAATATTATAAGTTTTAGAATATTTCCCTTTGATATTTTCTGAGTTACATTTTCTGCTATAAACCTCTTCATAAATCTTTAGGTCAAACCGCTGTAGAATTAAGCTCAATTTCGGGCCCTGAGTGCAGAAGATCTACAGGCCCTCATGGCACTGAGGATCGGAATTTATAACCAGAAAATTTGGTGAAATCCAGCTTATCCGGGCCCCTGGGCTCCTGCCCAAGCGCCCAATGGATAAACTGGCACTGTCCCAAACTTTAAAGTCATAAATGAAAGTAATTCTCTTTCTAGTGTTTGAACTTTTAAGTTATAACTAACATTTGTAGTTAGAAATAAATCTCTTAAATATATTCTGTTTGATATAAATATAGGAACATCCTTATATTTTAAAGTTTGCTCGATATATAATATATTCGTTTGTATCTAAAACATGTTAATATTTAATTGAATTTAAAAACTACTCTCCCTAACTTCTCTCTCAACCACACATTTACTATACAATTTGATACTGGACAATTATTAATTTATTACCATCCACTTCATATAAATATAATAATGTATTTATGTAACGATTTTTTATTCAAATCCATCTGATAAAATAAAAAAAAGTTTTAAAAAATATTAAGATTGTGGTTTATATTTACAAATACATAAAAAAATTCATATTTTGGGGAATAAATGAAAATCAACCACTGTAAAGAATTTAATACATAAGATCAGCCTGAAATCATAAAGTTGCTCATCATCTGGACTGAATTTTTTTCGGGGGGGGGCTATAATACCCCCCCCCCATTCAGAAAAAATATTAAGTTATGGAAGTTCATAAACCTTCCTTTCTCTGGATTGGAATGTTGTCACATTTCAAAAAACATTTTCGTTCACTCGTATATTTGTAGCGGATCGGTGGAATGTATCGTTTATTGGATATCATGTTCGTGTTTTTCTTTTTCGACTGTTTTGTGAGAGAGTTGGGGATCATCGTATCACAGCACGTTTTCTTAATGACCAACGCGAATGGTTCTTTCCTACTACTTTCGTTACTCTGATAGGATACATAAATCACTCTCCGAATTCAATATCCTTTTTGCCCCTTATCCAAACCAACTCTTTCTTCCCGAGAAATGTCAAGAGGTTCGGTTAAATTATGTTTTTGCCATTTCTGCGTTCAATATATTTTTTACAATAACAGAAAATTGTTTTCGTGCGTCTGATTCAGTAGAGCAAATTTACGAATTTTGGGTATGTTCTTGTAATTCGTATATGCCCACTTCGGATAATTCGAAGAACTCTGAATACCAAGAATGCTTATTGAATGCTGTCATGCTTCTTTCGGTTTTCATTTCTAACTGAAACATTCGAATAATTTCCGGTTGTACTTGTTTGGTAAGTTTGCGGTTTTTTGGGGGTAAACAATGAGAGGTTCACTTAACCGGAAGCGGAACTAGGAAAAATATATATACAAAATTTATCCGACAGAGATGGTTTCATTCTAAATCAAAAAGGTGCAGAGCACTAAAATAGGAGCATAAACAAGGGGCAATTAAATTAAGCAGCTAAATTGAACAAGGATTTTTTTATAAGTGTATTGAATGTTAATTTCTTTCTTTCATGAAATAAAAAAAATAAAATAAATATTTATATATATTTATAAACATAAATTTAAAGCTATTAATTTTCTTAAAACAACGTTTTTCAAAAATACCCCAAAAGTTTACAATATTCATTGCAAATAATACAATAGAGTGCTGAGTGCAATTAATTAAATGTTTCACTTCTCGGAATAATTATTTTTAAAATTAATTTTCATTGGAACAAAATAATAAAAATTGTAAAAAATAAAAAAATAACAAATTTTGACAGTTTAAAATAGGCAAATTTTCCTATTATTTTTTTTTAAATCCGAAATTGAAGGTACATACTTTATACAAGTACAAAATCAAATTTTGTGGTGAATATATTGCCGGTAATTGGAATAAAATTTTTCTTTCCTTTGGGATTATTGTTACAAAAAATAATGTTATTAAGAGAAGTAGAAAAATGTATAAAAGGAGGGCAAAAAAAGAACCACACGTTTATTATGTTATTCTTTTTTGTGTGTGCCTTATAACCTAATGCTCATTGATAAATAGAAAGTAGTGGATCAAAGTACCCAATTCTCTGCAATTCACTGATAGCTTTTCAATCTTCACTATTGGGTCCGATCCAAAAGCGAAATCCAAATCCGAGTAGAAAATTTGGACGCTTGTGGCAATTGTTACGAGCGTTGACTCAAAGAAGCGGAATAACGCTTACGTTATAAAGAGAAGCGATAACATCGTAAACAAGGCTTTCACTCTTTTCCACTTACCTTTATTTTTTCCCCATTTTTTGTAACGTAGTCTCCTAGATTGAGTTTTTATTTAGGTTTCTGAAATCGTGTTACACCTACGTTTTAAATTACTACAGTTGGCATGTAGCCAGAAGTTCTGCCTTAAGCCAAAAGCTGTTCTCCTCTTTATATCTTGAATGAATGGTTCTGTTCAGTAGGGTGAAAAGTGGCTATTATCTCTTTATCACACTTAAGGCCTTGACCTCTGAGGTCAGAAACATTTCTAAATAGATGGCGCATAGAGCACACAATGGACGCATAATTGGAGTCATAAAAGATAACAATGAAATCTCGGTAAGTGGTTGAATTAATCTCGTGGTGAGGATTGTCACGTATGAAGGGGTTCTGAATTTTGTTCCTCTCAAGCAAGTCACCACCCCAATTATCGTTTTCATCCGTCTCTTTTTCGCGCATTATCGAAATATTTACTTTGAATTACGCTTAATGAAGTTTGGTATATTTATGAATCCTAATTATTATGTGTAGATATATATATATATAAATATATATATATGTATAAATGATATAAGATAAAGAGCGTGTTGGCATAAATTATTAAGCGTGCTGAAGCTAAAAGTTAGACAAATTACCTCTTTTTCTTATTCATATTTTTTGGAGGGGGGGGGGAGGTAAGCGATTTTTTTTACTTAATATATTTTGCTATTCCCTTTCTCTTCCTTTTTATCCAATTCTTCCTTGATAAATTTTAAATTTATCTTTTATAATAAAATGGTTTTTCATTTACTTATTGTTTGTAGAATTATATAATTCCAATAATACTTCTGGGGCTAAATCACGATGTATTCAATTTACTTTTGAATCGATTGTTTCATTTTATTTTTTAAGCTTTGACGTTTCGCATCGCTACTGAAGGAGTTCAATTGGATAAATTTAATTATTGATTCCGTTTGATGTTGCAAGGGTCATGTTAAATAATTGTGAATAGAGCCAGATGTATGCATGTATTATGTAACCTGAGTGATCTAAACTAATTTTTTATCTGCAATAAATGCTTAGCTTTTGAGCTTCTCAAGTGTTTTCTTTGCCGTACATATACGGACACAATAATAGTTAATTCTTTTGAGAATCAAATTGTTTGAATTGGATATTTTTAGATTTATAAATGGATGATTCTTAGAACGTATTGTTGCTTTTATTTAAAGTAATATAATAGTATATATTATATAGTTAAATAAATAGTTTTCACTGCCGCCGATAGAAAATTTAAAATTAAAATGAAAATAACTTCTATCGTTACTTAATCATTTATAAAGCTATGAGTAAATGTACTTGCATTGCGATATAAACTAAATGTATATATATATCACTCAGAAATCTTTTTAAGATGTATCTATAAGAGATAATGAAAACTTGAGAGTTTACGAATACAATATTTTGCTGATACAGATTATTCATTTCTAAGTAAAGTTATAGTATATATGAGTAGGAAAAAAGGTGTTCGCATTTAACATTTTGTTGTATAACATTAACATTTGTTGTATAACCATTGCTATAACATTTTAAAATCAAATACATATAATAACTCCATTTAAAAAAAAATAGGAATAACTTAGGTTTGAATGAAATTAAAAAGAAAATAAAAATCATCAAACCATTGAAGTTGTTCGATTTCAGATAAAGTTGTTGTACGTTACTCCAGTGGTGTAACGTATAACCCCACAACCCCTGCATCTCGGGGGAGGGGGCAGGATTCTAAGAGACCAAAGCCTGAATGACGCCAAGTATGTATTTAACCAATTTACAAAATATTAAAGACAAAACCTGGCTTTGCAGGAGTGCCTTAATATTCTCCGTTACACCACTGCGTTTTGCGGCTGAAAATATTCAATTTGGGGAGGGAGGGGTTAATAAATAATTAATAAAATGGAAAAACTTTAAAATAAGGTACCTTAAAAATCTTAATCAAATGCAAATCCAGAAATATTTTAGGCATCATTAGGTACAATTATCAGTATTTTTAATGTTTGATAATCTCTTATTTTCTCTTATATTTCAAATTTAACACAAACCCACAAAGTTCTATAAAAACATTAAATCTTAATAATATATATTATTCTAATTATTTAATTCTTTTATGAAACACGTGTCTGTGACAAATACTAAACTTTCATCTCTTCAGTAATGCTCAGTTTATATATGCAATAACACATTTATTGATTGTACTTAAAGGTTGAAATGGAACATTATATATAATGTCTTACGATTTATTTTTTTACCCCGTAAAACTATCACATGTCTTATTCATGTATTTCTTTCTCTAAAACAATATAAGAGTGAACAGACATTTTTCAGTCTTAATGCATTTTTAATGCTTCTGTTGATTTCGTATAAAAAGTTACGATGCATCCCATATTCTTTCGGACGACTCTAAAAGATGAGATTTTATGCTTCAGAGTAAACCCCTTTGGAAGTATTGCTAGGCTTTACGAAAGTTGTTTATCCATTCGAAACTTGTGCGGCTTATGTTTAGCCTTGTTGTTTCTGCTTGTCTTTTATTGCAACATATTTAGGATTTATACAGCCAAGAAACAGTTCAATATTTAAAAAAAAACAACAACAACTAAATTTGAAGTTAAATAAAAGTGGCTGGAGTGCTATGCGTCTTTGTGTTCAGTTTTTTAAACTTTTGTTTTACTTCGTCACGTTCATTGAGTAAAGGGTGTACGGCCCACTGCGCACACACACAATCTTTTTTTATGTGTTTATATGAAAATCTTTACATGTTCCCTATCAGAACACATATAAAATATACACTTCAAAAGAAAAATATCATTTTTAAATAAACAATTATTTAAAATTTTGAACTTTTTAAAAATATATTTCAGCATTTTTTAATTTTTATTTCTTTTAAAAGTTGTAATATTTTTGAATACCTTTTTCTGCGTACATTCTTCTTCTTTTCTCACAATTCTGTGCATGAAATTAGGATTACGAGCAATATTTTTACTTTTTCAGTTTTTATCGTAATCTTCAAAAAATAGTAACACCTATATCTATCTAACTTTGAGGATTTTTCAAAAAAAAAAAAAAAAAAAACTATTATTCACTTAAATTCTTATTCCATTGCTTAGAAACGTCAAACATATTGCACAAAACAACCAAAAAAAGTTTCAAAACTTTATACTGAATAGAAAAGAAATGCTTTAGCATTTTAAAAGCCTAATTATAGTGAAAAACAAATTTAAAAAAAGCCATTTAAAGTTTGCAAAAAAAAAAAAAAAATACGGACGTAATGCAGGTTTTAGTTTTCTCTTAGATATACTGTTACAAAATTAAATAACTGGCTAAATAATGTAGCTAAAGCTACCAAATTTTGCGTACAGATTTTTGAAAAATCACACAATTAAAATGAGATAATGAAAATTAATGTTTTGGAAATTTTTAGGGTAATGTGTCCCCATAAAAATATTTTCCTCTCACTCTTAATAATTTCTGTAGTGAAATCACAAACACACACTACTTTAATAAAAGAAATTTCCTCAAGTAAAATAATTTAATAGGAGGAACTTTTTTTTGATCAGGTAAAATTGCTAACTACCAATCCTTGCACATGGTTAAGTTTTTAAATAGTAATTAAAATAGAGTATCTAATAGAAAGTCACAATTAAACATATTAGTATTCAGATATCGTGTCTTTCACCCTTCTCTTTTTAATAGTAGATTTTGTGCTTAACCTGTCTTATATTCCTTTGATTTTCCCAATCCATAACGTCGATAAATAGAATTATAACTCCTGCCATTTTGCTATCCAGCGAGCTGAGAGTAATCTTGTGTATAATTCTGAAAGTTTAAGTCACTAAGTGAATCAGCTAAGTGTATTAATTTCGTGCTCATATTTGGCGTTGTAGTTCTGCAATCGACTTCCGAAGTGCGGTCTCTTGGAAAGCTCTGTTTCCAGGTCACTGAATGTCTAGGACGTACATTGTGGAGCTCATTGATTTTTGATATGTTTACTGAATTTTCACGAATGGAATATGTGATCTTATAAAAAGAAGTATTTGTTTGAGGATGCAAATTTGAATGAATATTTATTTCGTTTAAATGCTACGGTTTTTAGAATAATAGTCACTGGACAAACATTTAAGCAATTAAACTTTTCTACAGCTGTCTACATCGAATTCGTTTTTTGAAGTACTTCATTTCTGAAACACTTCATAGAATAAAAGACACTTTTTAAGTAAATGTATGCATTATATTACAAGTAAGCTTTCGAATCTACACATTTAATACATGACAGACGTGTAGTTATCTGTATTATTTATATGAGTGGCGCGCACAAGGAGGGGGCTTGGGTCCACCCCCCCCTTCCCCAAAGCCTTTGATTTTTTTCCGATTGATTATAATCCTATGTATGTAGTACAAAAAATGTAATTAAGTATTTCTTATTAATAATTAATTTTATTAATTAATGCTAATTAATCATTAATCAATAATTTTTTTACTGCCCCCCCCCGAAAATCGACAAAATCGAAAGAATATGTTGGAGCATGGTACGAGAATAGTGGACTTTCGACCCTGTGGACCCCCCCCCTCTCTTGAAAAATTCATGTGTATGCTAATAATTTATATAAATTTTCCACCAGCATTCAAGATTTTCTTACATACTGTTAATATAACGAAACTACCTAGAAAGATAAGTTTAAATTAGTAGAAAGTATAGCTAGAAGTATAAAATCTGCCATCAGGTAAATTATTTTGATGAAGGCTCCTGTCATTTCACGCTAGTCACGAATAAATAATTTTTTTCATGACAACGCTTATCCGCTGTTCGCGTCGAGGTATGTAAATTTGAGTATTTTTATTACATTGTAATAATTAGAATTGTTTTTATGTCAAAAGTAAGGTTTTACATTGGTACAGCTATATGCGTAATATAGTTAATTGAATAGGCTTATTGCAGATATAAGCTTTTAGCTTAAAATGATATTTGCGACTCGCCATATAATTTGAACCAGTGTTTGAGGTATCAGAGGAAGAGAATACTAATGAGATTACTTCAATTAATAACACATGACCATGGATCAAAAACACATATCTCTCTATATAAAAAGAAGATTTTCGTGATGCTGTAATAAATTTATTTATACATTAGCCATCTTTTTTTAAAGCTTGAGTATGAACCAGTAGCGCACACAAGAATTTTTCAAGAGGAAGGGGGAGGGAGTCCAGGGTCGAAAGTCTACTATTCTCGTATCATGCTCTAATACGCCGCCCAACAAATTCTTTTGATTTTGTCGGTTTTCGGTAACAAAAACAGTAAAAAATTAATTATTGAATGAATAATTAACATTAATTAATAAAATAAATTTTTATAACAAATACTTAGTTAAGTTTTTCGTACTATATATATAGTATTATAATCAATCGAAAAAATAATCAAGTTCTTTGAGGGAGTCCGGACCCCCAGGACTCCCCCCCCCCGTGTGTGCCACTGGTATGAACTGTTGTATAATTTGTGCAATGGGGGTTGGTTCACCGTTAGGCGGGCAGGGGGTACCCCCTCTGCTTCATATTATTAAAATTTTTCTTGCATTAAGGGGATTTTTCCAAACTATTGTACTCAAATTAGCACGTTCTTTTAAAAACTAATCATAACTAAATTAAATCAGTTGCTTATTTATACGTAATTTTTTTATTGAAAGAAATTTTATAGAATTATAAGAAGTAATTATAAAAAATTAATTTAAAAAAAAAATGAAAAAAAAATAATTAAATAAAAAAAATTGCAAATGCTAAGTATTACATTAAAATAAATGTATGATTTAAATTTTCATTCCTTAGTTCCAGTTTCTTTCCTTTTTTTTTATAATTCTTAATTAAAAAACATCATTTGTGTGAAAAAATGGCTGACTTTTCCCTGAAAATAATTGTAACTGATTTTTCAAAAACCACTCTTTCACCCCCAAATGCCCATACACATTGACTAGTCTAGCAAAAACCACACTCTGATGAAGTTAATTAGAGAATTACGCATCTAGATAAATTTGGATGCTCCTAATTCTAATTTACTCTTCAGCATCGCCACTCGTCTTCATTAAAAATTGCCTTTACCACACCGTATTTCTTTCACCCACTTTCTGTCTCATTGAAGTGGATGGGGACATTCGTGAGTGCGTAATTTATAGTCCCCGTAGACCATCCAGACCCTCACGCTGATGGCCTTAGGAGATCTCAAGACTCTAAGGACCCTTGTTCTCCTAGACCAAACGGGACTTCTTTTCTTTCTAGCAAGTTCTTCGTAAGTGCTTTGTCATCTGTTACGTGAACTACGTCTCCGTAACTTTGTTGGAAAAGGCTATTCTCCCAATAACGAATTTCCACTCTCTTAAATCCATGCGATCGAAGATCTCAATTGGTGGGATAATCCCAAAGGAAAATGTGTATTTCCCAAGTTGATTCAAAAATCTGAAAGTATGAGATAAGGAAAATGTTGATTTGTTGGGTGAGAATTAGTGGATGCCTTTGTGGAGGAATTTTTTTTTTAAAGTTTGTCGCCAGGCATTTATTTATTGTCTTACATTTGATTCAAAATTGTAAGGTACTTCGCCGTTTGCCCTCGTATTGCTTAAAAGTGTGACGTCAACAACATATATCAATCAACTAACCGTAGGGAAAAATAAACAAATTTCACCTTTTATCGTAAACATATAATTTCGTATTTTTTAGAGAATATGTCAGCTGATTTCTTTAAAAAGGAACAATACAATTTATAACCACTAACTTTCCCAGTTTTCATTTATTTATTTTGTAACCATATGTATTTATTTCATCATGCTTAGAAATTGCTTTTTTTTTGAAGCCAATAATGCTTTTTGTTCAGCAATATATTTTTTCTTTTTAAATTGAGGCAGTTTTATTGGCTTTTGAATGGATTCATTTATGTATAAAACATTAATTAAATATATAAGGTTTATTAACTGCTTTGTTGTCGCTTAAGTAGTGTGATTGATATTGTCTAGACACCATGATCCATATAGAATAGCTGTTACTTGGCAAATAATTAACATTGGTATTAATAATGTACTAATTTGCTTATGAAAGGTAAATTTGCTTATGAGTTTTCTTTTGGAGGGGGGGGGGGGGGTCAGAATTTTTCTTTTAACGTTAAGCAGTATTATAAATATCGGATAGAGTTATTTATTTCGCACTTATATATATAAAAAAACTCATCTCTTGCGAATTTTTTTAAAAAAAAGTTGATAATATATTTTTGTGGTTTAATAAAAGTTTGCTATAAAAAGATGAAAAATAAAATCTTAATAATTATCATTAGTCCTGTGTAAAACAAACGTTATGCAGTTCTTAATAAATGCTGTTCCTGGTATTGAATTGTTTCTGATAATATATTTTGTAACTTAAAAAAAATATTTATATAAAGTACCTAAATGGCAAATTTTTGAGACATTACTGTAAACAAAAATACAGAATTTCTCGTAAGTGAAATAAGAAATAAAAAGTTGTGTACATATAAAACCTTCGTCAGAATAAGATGTGAAAAGAATTAGAAAGACATATATGCCTGGAGCGCGTTAACAGTAAGTACATCTTATTTATGCTAATATTGGGTGTTTCTCTGAATGGCACTTGTGTAATTATGGCCACTAGCATTTATAAGTATCATTCTCTCTGTTGTAAGTATGGCAGATGTCAAGAAAACATTTTTAGTACTATGAATTTGTGCCTAGTATTGATTTGTATATCTTATTCCATGAATATGCAATGATTAATTTAATCATTGTGTTAAGTTATTTTAAATATATTATTTTATAAATAATGTTTTTATGATGAATTAAAAAAAATTAAAATATGGGAATAGAATTTTTTTATTATTATTGTGAAGTATACATTCATTACTCGAGCATGAACAATTTATCATTTGTTTTGTTTAGTATTAGTTTTATGCTTTTTTTGTTTTAAGTTTTCTACTGAATTTTTTAAATTTGAATTGTATATGACATTATTCTTCACGTTGCAGTTTCCGAAGTATTTGGCGGTGATTGTTGCTGATTTTGAAGTGAAGTATATTTCATCCTGAATACCAGTCTAGTCGAACTTATATCCAGTGAAATCCGTGTAAACGGCAAGTATTTTCTTTTCCCCCTTCTGTGATAAAATATTTTTAGCTTTGCATTGCATTTGGTGTAAGACAATTGTTTTTCACTATTCTGTTTCAAAGATATCTAAATAATATCGTATTTCCGAAATGCTAAGTTTTATTAATTAGCCTTAAGCGAGAATTTAAGATTGGTACAACTTCAATTATTCTGTTAAAAATTTTAAATTTTAGTATTTTATTTATGTGAGAAAAAAATCATTCAGCATAATTTTAAAAAATATGTAAATTGCATTAAATGTGAATTTTTATTTATATATATATATATATATATATATATATCCAGTAAATGTTATTTAAGTGTATATCACCTCTCGTATTTTTTCAATAATTTTAATTAAAAGTAGCATTTTTTAAATTTACTATTTAGATCATTAGTTTTCCCTGAGTTTTTCATGATATCAAGTAATTGTACAGTAGACATAAATGTAACAAATTTAATTTATGCTAAATTTAAATAACTATTTAATTTTTGTTTTTTTAGTAAAAGTACTTTCACCTCACAAAGTATTTCTCATATTACAAATATTCTTTAATGTAACTCCTTACAATCTAGTAAAGAAATGATATTTTAAACTATTTCTCATATCCATTTAAATGCTATTTACCGGTATTCTGAAACTAACGTAGAGAAATTTAATTTTTTTCCAGAGTTAACTGACGATACAAACCATTGAAAATTGTAAACATTTTAATAACAGTCATCCGTAAAATTTTGAATCGAATAAGCACGATTTTAACGAACTTAAAATGAATTTTTAACACCAAATATATATTGCTTACGGGCACCAAACTTTTGAATTAATTGTTTAGATTAAAATTAGCTTTAATTTATTCTTTTGTGCGTAATTTAATTTTAAACAGTTGAACAGCTGTTGGTAAATAGTCATGGTTATTAAATCCTAAATAAACTTCTTTCTTTCCAAAAAAAAAAAAAATAACTAAATAAACCTTATAAATATATTCATAACTTTTATGAGCTTCATTTATTCATATTAGGTTAATTTAAAACAGGTGTTAATATTTATCTGGATTAAAATTTAATATATACGGCAATATTATATATTCAAAGCATTCTTAGCAATATGAAAATTGATGCAATCTTAGAGATATTTTGAATGTAACGCTAGTACAATATTGTGCTACTTGATGATCTTATTCATAAAATTTACATTTTAGGAAATATACTTAATATTATACACATGGATGCAGATGTATCTTATAAGATACAAATATTGTCTATTTATGTAAATAATTTCAATTCTCAACAATTGCTGTTTTTTTATAAAAGTAAAGAATATTCAATTTTTAAAAGTGAAAATGGGATGGTTCAGATTTAATTCCCTTCATGCATATTAATTTAAAATGAAGCGAAGGCCCACTATTTCAGAATCAAATAGCTCGGAGCCAAATGAATTCCAATCAAATACCATTTATTTGCTTTAATGATGCGTCAACGTTTTAAAATTCGTGATATTGCGAAATATTATTTCGCATCAATACTAATTTTACGCCGTTCAGTTCATTCGAAATTGTCACATGTCTGGCAGTATCTTACTGAAGTGACAAAATTGTTCCTATTGACGTTTATTCTTATATCCCTAGGGCATATCATCTGTTGTAACTGCCTCAGAATGAAATTGGATTTTCAACGGTAACTCGTGAATATATCAGCCATAAATTATAGTATTTTTGCACATTAATTTTATACTTATAATTTGAATGAAAATGAGGTACTTGATTTAATCTTTTGATTTTCGGTAGCATATAATTGCTTTTTTTCGTTGAAGATTTTTTAAGGAAAACTATTTTAAGCCAATTGTATTGCCAAATGCATTGCATGCTACTCTAAAAATGTTATGTTTTATTGTTTGTTTATTTTCCAGGTGGATACTATAGCTCTTTCATGTATTTCGTTTTTTTCTACAATTGTTTTAATATACGCTTGTTTGTTGTAAAATTTAATTTTGTAAACAAAATTTAATGCAATAGTTAAAAAAAATTAAAAATATGTTGCATTTAACAAAAGTTAATATATATATGGATTTTCAGAACAAAGTTTTTGTTTCATCTTACGCCTATTAGCAAGATTTTTAATAAGTGTTTATTTAAATGCTTATGTTGTTTTTAACATTCTTATCAAAAGCAGTCATTAATTTGTAAATTAAAATGTTATTTCTATAAAACTATTTCTCAAATTTGTTAAAAGCAGTTTCTTTTAAGTTTTTATAACGTTTTTCTAGAATTACTTAGACGAATTTATTCCAATTTTGAAGTTGATTATTATTTTGACATAAATCTGAATTAAGTTGTATGGCGATATATTTAAGAAAACATTAAATATTTAAAAAAAAAAATAAAATCTAATATTTACTTCAGTATAATTTTTCTAAGTGAGTAAAAATATTACTTATAACACAATTAGTAGATGAATATAAAATATATTGTTTAAAATAAAATAGTTCATCAGCTCGCGCGAAATCAAGCTATTTGAAATTCGAATGGTTTCACGAAGTTTGTCTCTTTTTGTTCCTAATGTATCTGCTATTTTTATAAAGTATCAGAAACAAATTACAGTGGGGAGTTGAATATGATGCAAATTTGTAAGTATTTAAATTAGGAAATTCTCTGGGACACCCCATTGTAAGATACCTGCAACTACTCATTGAATGTAAGTATTGAGACTATGGATTATCTTTTCCTTGGCGAGTTATTTCAGGTAAGTTTTCTGATTTTCAAAAAAAAATTAGAAATGAATTTTTAGGTTTTTGTTATTTATTTTCATTCAAGAGAATTTTGTTTAAAATTGTCATATTTTTTAAATTTCTCTTTTTTAAAAAAAACTTATTTTTATTTTTTCCAGTTCCGCTTGTATTATTCAATTTGTACTATAGTTCACTCTCTCCCTATACATCTTGTTCAAATTTTCAATCGTAATAAATATTTACTTTTCATCTATTCAAGTTCCAATAGCTTTTTTTGAACTTGTAGGTGACAGTTGATGGTTGTACAGTTTTTAACGCGTTTTTCACGTAGTGGAACAAAAACGCTATTAGGACGCAAATTTCGTCTTCGTCTTCGTTCCATATTTTGTCGTACATATTTCTCAGCCAATAAACAACCAATTGACCTCAAGTTTTCGCCATTTGGTTGCATTTGTGCTCTAGATGAGCCCGAATCCTATTTAAATTTAATAATTTTTAATTTTTAAATTTTTTTTAAGTACAGTACTACTTTCTGTTAGTAAAAAGTTTATTAGTTGCATTATTGTAAAATACAACATGTGAAAAACGCGCTAAAATTACTTGGCCATGCCAATGATTAATATCTTGTTCCAAATACAATTCATTAATTAAATAAGAAAATGACTGAATAGTAACAAACAAAATAATAGTCCAACAGCAAAAAAAAGCGTTCGTTGTGTTTCTGTAGCGCGATGGATAGTACGTTGGACTTCTGATCCATATATCGTGGGTTCGAATCCCACCTGGATTGGCTTAATTTCTGAGTGTGTGGTTTCTTTTTTTACTCTACTATTTTATTAGAATAATTAAATTTAATTAATAAATAAATATAGTAAAAAAAAAAACAAGATATCAATCATTGGCATGGCCAAGTAATTTTAGTGCGTTTTTCACATGTTGTATTTTACAATAATGCAACTAAAGAACTTTTTACTAACATAAAATAGTACTATACTTAAAAAAAAAACTTAAAATTTTTTAATTATTAAATTTAAATATAATTCGGCTCATCTAGGGCACAAATGCGACCAAATGCCGAAAACCCGAGGTCAATCGGTTAATTATTAGCTGAGAAAAAGGTACGACAAAATATGGAACGAAAACGAGGACGAAGACGAAATTTGCGTCCTAATAGCGCTTTTTTTACACTACGTGAAAAACGCGCTAAAAATAGTCCAACACCATACATAGAAAGGAAAATGGAAAATTGCAAGGAAGCTTCCTATTTAGTCACTTAATATTGTGATTCTGTCATATGTATATGCATATTTATATTAATTGCAACTATTTAATAAAAGAAAATAACTAAAATAAATTTTCTTTGTTGACCTTTAGTAGGAATTGACTTAATTTTTTTTATATTACTTGTTTAAGGAATTAGTACATCCAAAAGTAATGCATTGATTGTTAAAATGTGAAAGAATTTACCCGTTTATTCTGAAAATTTGAGGGAATTAAGAGAACCACCATCAGTAAAACGAAAAATGTAATAATAAATTTTATTTTCATCCAACCAGTAGTTTCAGAAAGAACTTAAGAGTGTAAAGTTACATTAAACTGAAGTGGGAAAAAATAATTTTTCTCCAACCTTCCACTTGATGTGTCCCCCACCTTTCCTAATCAGGATCAGTTTGCTTATTGCTTTTCTGGTATTTCATTACATTGCTACGAACCAGTCAACGGAATATTTTTACAACTATTTTTCATAGCAGACGTTTTTACCTTTGAGGCGTAGTTTTTCACGCTTTTTCCGTAAGTTGCCAGAAGCATTTAATGTTTAGAATACTTTCTTTTGGTGGTGGTAGGTAGTGGGGAAGTGTGGAAAAATACTGTTCGACGGTCATATTTTTTCTAGAAAAATATCTTCAAACAGGAAGCTCAGGCTCGTAATTCGTTTCGCGGAAAGGAATGGCTGTAGAATTCCTGATAAGAGTTCCCGACTGCCCCTTGCGAAATAACAATTATTTTCCGCGACATAAAATTCCAACCTGGTCACCAGAAGTAAAGATTCCTCTTTTTCCTGATTTTTAATATTATGCTCTTTTTTTTTTCTTCTTCTTTTCTAAACACAATACAGACTGGAGGTTGGTTGAAACGATCTGCTATATCCGTCTCAGACTTTTTAATAATTATTTTATTTGTAAAATACATGTTTAAGCAAAAGGATGTGTTCTTTCTAAAGATATACTCGTTTCTGCTTCCTTCATATATATTTTATTATTGGATGTAAAATTTATTTCTCCGTGCACAGCATAACCTTTATCTGTAATAAACCTTAAATTCAATAAATTTTAGGACTTTTTAAAAAAAATAATTTTTTTTTATTGTAACTGATATTTTAAAATACTACACATAATAGGTGAGTGAATATTAACGTCACGCTGTTCAGCTACTCTAGGGCTTTTGGTGACAGACCTCGTAATTTTGAACCATGGTCAAGTGACGAGGAAGACACCTGATCTGGCACCCCCTCTCCTAACTACCACACCAACGGAAGGACGTTTGAGCTCTCGACAGATTTAACGTGCATCCCTCCCCTACACGACAGTTCTTCAGCAGTACTAGGCTCAAACTCATGGTACTCCGGCCACGAGTTCAATACCTTGACCTCTAGGCTACTGCAGCCCCCACAATAGAGTGAATGTCGGTTATATGGAGGTAGTGATACTACTAATCGGTTGCCTACTACCATCCCTCGCCTACTTATTCGAAAAACATGTGCTTTCGTGCAGAGATAAGGAGAAAAATAATTAAAAGGAATAATTTCAAAATTTGACATTACCACAAAGAGGTTGGATTTTCGAAAGAAAAAAAAATGGAAAATGACTAGCTTTATCGTGCTTTGTAATTTTGACAGTAGATTTTTTTTTTAAAATTAATTCTAATAAACCTGTTAAATGTACCTGAATTTTTTTTCTTGCAACGATTTATTATGTGTCCTGTCATCACAATAAATGATAAAATACACTAAAATGCCTGTTTCCCTTTAACAAAAATTACTTTGTCTTTTTAACCATAAAAAGCTCAAATATCTAAATTTCATTCCCTTTTGGACATTCTTAATATAAAAATTATTATTTTTAAATCTTATTTTTTCCTTCATCTGTATAACAGAGAAAATCTTTCCCGGATAGGTAGGTTTTTAAGTTCTGAAAGAAAAAAAAAATTCCTATCCACTATAACGCACAAGCAGTTAATCTACATTCGTCTAAATGAATAATTACATAAAATAGACTAAATTAAGATTTGAATTAAATGTATGATTACTATGTACAACAAACTGTCACTCATTATCGATTAACATTTTTGAATTTTTAGATTCTGTTAAAGAAACAAGATAAAAAAAGTTAAGGATTGAGATAAATTATCCTTCGATAAAGTACTTAAAAATACAGAAATTTTTAAAACCTTTTTAATTTTTTTTTTTACCAAACTGTGTCGATCTGAGAATGTAGATTTCAGCTCATAAGACACGTAAGCCAATGCAATTTTTATATTAAATTTATTTAAGAATATTTCTGGATATCTGGGCATAATTTGTGAGTCGTCCGAGTATACTTCCGTAAAATTGCTGAAAACTTTTGGTATACAATACACCAACGGATATGGAGGTTCCATTGTATTATTATTATTAATCAGATGACTACATCAAATTCGCGAGTAGTATCCTATACACAATGAAACTATTCCTACTTTCCGGTCGTAAAATAATATTCCCGGAATAGTAACACCGAACCTAACAATAGGGTGTTTTTTCGGAGAGCATTTACGTCAATCAACATCGGACAATGCACTATACTTTTTTCCATCAGTCAAAAAAATAAGTAGCATTACGTATATTTTTTTTACACTGAGAAAAACAATGCATTATTTTTGGCTTTTATTGTTTAACCTTTTCTCTCAATATTTCGTCACATCGCACACATATAATCAATTTCGTAATTAATAATGCATTGGATTACTTATCTTACATTGTACGTTTTTACACAATTTTGCAAATTTAATTAGCGTATAATTTTCAAGCATTACAAGTTTTCTATACAAATTAACACTAGATTTATATTATCTTCCTTAATATTTTTACGGTTCTTTAAAATAAAATATCAAAAAGGAAAAAAGTTAAAATAAAATAAAATATAAAAAAAGGATTAAGAAGTAATGAAGTTTGTTATTTATTTCTGTTGCTGCGAATTTGCGACGCCTTTATAAAATCAACTTTCCTTTTTATTGGAAATAATATAGCTTAAATTAATTCAATTTAATTTTAATTCTGCTTTGACTTTTATATGAGCACTAACTTAATTAATTGCTTCATTGTGTATTTTTTGCTGTTCAGTTTTTAAGAATTAAGAGTGAATTCGTGTTAATGATGGATATTGTACGATGTATTTAGTTAAAATGAGGTTTTCATTCAATGTTTTACATGATTAATATATACATACAGACAGACATACACATGTAATGCTGGTCGTTAAAATTGTTTCTCCAGGAGAAGGAAAACAAATAACAGAGCTTTACTTATTGTATGTTTGAAATTTAGCAGGAAGAAAAGATGATTGAGTTTGCAGGCAATTTGTTTCGATTTTAGGTTCGAAATTAATTCTCACAGCTGCCGCTGCTGGAAGCTGAAACGTCTCTAATTCGGAAGGCAACGAGTTGAACTGGGATTGGATGACAAACACAGGCAAGCAATTCCATGCTGCTTCATCAATCGTAGTAGGTGGAGAGAGGTAACAGCTCAATGTCCTAGCATTTTATGGCAAAATGTTTTCAATGGGTGAGAGATCTGGAGAACATGCTGGACTCTTTGTGTCGAGATAAGACAGGACTCGACGAGCAACATGTGATCTTGCGTTATCTTGTTGAAAACTGATGTCTCCGAGATCCCGAGGATAGGGCATAGCCACCGGGCGTAAGATCTGCGAAATGAAGAATACTGATGATGCAAACAAGTGGGGTGTACCCAATGGCTGCCATTTGGTCATACCATTACACCAGATACAAAGCATTATGTTGATATCGAATGCAATCAGGTGCATTCGATCTCTTGTTGATTCGTCCATCATGATGCAGTTCACAGATCAGGGAATCGTCTTGAAAGACGAGTTATTTGCCACTCATGTATATCTAATTTTGTCGCTGGGTGCACCACTGTCGCCGTGTATCTCTAGGCAGTGTATAGAGAAATCGTAATAATGGTGCGGCTCTAGGGCCGAACAAACTTGACCCCTGCCCGGGGCGGCAAATTCTAAGAGCGGCATTTGGATCAAATTTGAAAAATATATTTTTTTTGTTACAAAAAATTTGATAGATTTTTTGAAATAAAATTGAATGTGAATTTGGTATTTCATTTGACGTATCTCACTTTTTTATTTAGTGTTCTTAATGTTTAATGCCAGTTTTCTTTTACGTTGAAACTTTAGAGTTTGAGGCGGGAGTACATGTTCAGTCATGAAATTTGTTAAGTTTACACTTCTTTCAGTAGTAACTTTCTCCTCATCCCGAGTATGGTTATAATGGACATTCCTTTCACCCATACGGCATCCGGTGTCAGCCATCCAAAAGGGGGCAGGTGCAATAAGAGTTCATAGAGAGCCACAGGAGATGTTTTATTTTAGTGTTGTGTGTGTAGTTACTGCAAGTTATAATAAACGTTTCTTTTTGGAAGAAATTGCCGTGCTGAAATAAGCGATTCCTTCTCTTATATTTTACTCGTTTGAAATAATAACAGGTAATTATGTCCTTAATTTCGAACTATTTTGTATTTGACTTAATATATATATATATATATATATATATATATATATATATATATATATATATAATGTTGTTATGCTGCCTTTTGTTCGCAATAATTATTTAAGTTTTATAGCTGTGTGTATCTATGTGAAAAAATTTATCTTTTTTAATTATAATTATTTGCACGGAGAAAGAGGTGCGTTTTCCATTTTTGTCAGGGGTGGCAAAACGGCTAGAGCCGTCCCTAGATACATGTGTGTATTTGTTGTGCTGCAAACAAGCCCACTTCTTGAATCAAGTTCGATGGCGGTGCAATAAAGCCACAAGGCCGATCTGACAACGTGTTTATCATCTGGGGCATTAGTGCCTGAAGGCCATTGAAATCCTTCTTGGTGATCAGTATGACCGACCTTCTTGAACTCTTCCTTCCTGTAGCAATTTTAGTAGCCAGCTGCCTATATAGATGTTTAATATAATTTATTCGCCTTTTGCTACGAAAAAAATGTGTGTGACTTAAAAAAAATTTTTATACTATTTTTTTGTTTGTTGTTGTTGCTGCTATGTAGTACTAAATGAGGCAATTTTTCTTTTTGTGACCAACATACTATTACGTTAGTTGAAAATGAATTTTATTTAGAATTTTGAATTTAAAAGCCTTAGCTTTCCTTAATTACTTTTGTTAGGAGTTTGCTTCTTTCGGAATACTCATCTACTACACTACACAGTAAAATCTAAAATTATATGTAACAAAAATTAAATACTCATTTTTTATTATAAATACTTTCTTTCTGATAGTTGAAATATTTTTTTCTCTAAATGGTATGGTGTTATAATATACTTTTATAGAAGTATCTATACACGTAACAGATACAAATTACACAAGTAGGATTTTAATTACTTTTCAAAAATTAACTCTAAAAAGCACTCATTATCTAGAATTCAATTACATCGCATTTTTTTCAGCTTTGAAAATCGCTTTAGTTAAGTATGTAGGAACAGACAAGAGATTTTCAGCTTTCTGTACATACTTAAGAGATAAGAATCAGCAAACACAGGTGTCTTCCGAACTCTTCGTGTTGTATTGTAAAAAACGTTTATCTTAAAAACAAAGTATTTAATTCTAAGACATATATTGAAACAGAGAGCGCTGTCTAAATTGTATCAACAGCTGTCCTGAGAGCACTGAACTGTTTTTATCAATTCCCATAAATCTTTTTTCTCTCACTACTACTAATTGTATAGGAAGACTCATAAAGATTCCCTTTGTGAAGATTGATTTGAAAGGTTTTACCCAACTTAAAGAAAAATTGGATAGTAATATAAGTCTTCAATGTAGGAAAACTCCATTTTTAAGAAAGAGAGGGAGAAGAAGAATTCAGAAAAAATTTAACTACACGGGGAGTAAATTGTACCGATTATCTTTCAACGTTTTTCCTGCATGCCTTTGAAATATATCTCGTGAGCAAAGACATTGATGTTATAAACCCCGATTTTTTATTGGGTATAACTATATATTACTTTTTTCTCCTCTCTAAGTTCCGATTACAGCTCATACAGGGCACTGGGCTCAGATCTACAGGTCCCCTTGGCACTGGAGCAGCGATACTCAACCTGCGGCCCACCGGGCCTTTTTAAGTGACCCGGTTATGGCCCATTGCTCTGATAAATGCATTTATTTATGAAAATTTGTTGGAAAATTCTTTGTTAAAAATCAAATACATCAATTTTGTTTTTTTGTTGTCAATGTCGTATGTGGGTGCGAATTTATATTTTGTTCTGATTAGTGATAATAGACAACAGTGGAGTAGCGAGCATTTTATGAGTGGTACTAATTTTTAACTATCTTCCATACCTTGCAAGGGAAAAATATTCGAAAAAAATAGATTGTTTCAGGCGATTGAGAAGTTGACTACTTTGTAGTGAAAAACAAGCATGGTTCAGTAATTGTTTAATTTGTCACGAAATATTTAAAAAATACCAATAAACAGTAATCGCTCAATGACGCTATTCTTCGAAGATCTCTTTCAAGAGATGATAAATAGGTTTTCTTGAATAATCTTTAAAAAGCAAAAGAAAAAAAGGGTTTTGCCATTGGTAATGGCACAGCCATAACAAACGCACCCTATGAAATTTTTTAAATCATTGGTAATCATATGAAACCGTTTAATGATGCAGAAATTGTGAAAGAGTGAATTTTAAAAGCTTCCAGATTAGAAAAATTCAATGACAAAAATCAAATATATATATATAAATACATATATATATATATAATTGAAAAAAGCAAAATAGGATTTTTAATATTTTGTTCAATTTCCACATTTTAAATTGTCTATGTTATCTTGGTCTTAAGGCATTTCTCCCCCTTTCCCTCATACATAAATCCTCATATTGAGGCCCGCATGGAATTACCATCATATGTATGCGGCTCGGCAGAAAAAAAGGTTGAGTACCCCCGCACCGGAGTATCGAAATTTTTTGAAAATCCGGTTAATTCTCGCTTATCCGGGCTCCTGGGCGCCTGCCACAAGCGCCCAATGTATAAACCGGCACTATTTCACAATGTGAATATTGACACTGAGTCAGTTAGAAAATGTACAGTTTTTACTTCACATTATACATCAGCTAATTATTTGATGCAAAAAGTAATTATTCCTAAGAGAATAATGCAAGATTATTAGAATCAAATAAGCGCACTTTAATTTTCATAATTAATAAAATTTTTGATTAAATCACACAAATTTAAGAAATCAAAATTATTATATATTACATCTGCACAATTATATGAATGCTTAATTTTTTTTTAAAGTTAGTTATCATGGCAATTATTATAATAAAAAAAATAGGCGTTGTAAATAATATTCCTGCTCCACAATAATCATTTACAATGAATTTTTTGCACTCATTTTGGAGACAAAAATTTACATAATATTTCCATTTGATTCCAATTCGAGGAGCCCATATTATGGACGTATTTTAAATAAATACAAATTTCACGTTGTTTAAAGTAGAAATAGATTATTTTAAAATATGAATATTAAAGAAAGTGTATTGAAAAAAATTATGTCTGATTTTTTAAACAAGATATAAATTCATTACATCTTAAGCGTGGTTTTCATTCTGAATTTTTATCTTAAATTTTTATTATTTTTTTAAAATTCATGAATGAGAGGTTATTCTAAATTGTATTAATTTTTTTTTTACTTTTCCCCCGCCCCTCTTCATTTAAAATTCTGAGTATTTCAACTTAGAATTCGACAAGATAAATTATTTGGTTCTGTTGTCATCAGACTTTTAGGAATAACTAATGGCATGACTGTTCTAAGAAATCTATTACTAATGTTCTTAAAAGTATTATTTTTATTCGAAATTTCTGAAAGCTTCCCCTTCCCCCTCTAAATTTGTTTAAAGGACTTTTGATGTAAAAGTATTTACGGATCTCAGCTTGAGAAGGTCATATAATTCCAGCTTTTTGAACTTTAACATGAAAAATGTAGAACCGCATACTTTGAAATGGCGCTTGTAGTTAGTACTTAGAGTGATTCTTAGAAACGCCGAAATTTATTTTCAGTTAGGACATTCGACATTTGCTGCATTAAGAAAGACAATTTGCGAAATTATCATACTTACCATTGTGATTCTAAGAAAAGATACACTCTTCTTTAAAGGAAAAATAAAAAGTAATAAACTCTTGGTTCCTTTATCCTTTAATGTATTCTAAGAACCTTGAGGCATTTTCTTGAAATTTGTTTTACCTGTAATATTTGATTTTATTCAGGGTTTGTGTAATGCAGTTGTCTTAAAATTGTGTTCCACGAAGCACACCCAGGGGTTCCGTAAGTCACCTATAAAGATTTGAAAATAAAATTATAAATATGTATGCAAAATGGATTCATGTTCTCTTTGAGAGAAGTTTTTATAGTCAAAAGTATGTAAAGCTCATCCCAGTCATTGACACTGAAAATTTTGTTTTTACATAATATATAGCTTTATTTTGAAATACCTTTTAAAAATGTTATTATAATAATAAAAGAATATTAAAACATTTTTCTTTATATGTACTACCTACTAGATTGTGATTGTTCTATCATTTACAACATCAGGTTCCACGAAATAGTTTCATACTCGTTAGTACAATGTTTTGCAAAACTAAATAGTTTTCTAATTGGAAAAGTACTGTTTTTGATTTGTTGCGGAAAAAAAAAACACCTATTATGAAGGAAAGGGAACAACTTATTGTCACATTAACAGACTCGACGTTAAAATATAAATATACAAGATTTCTCACGTTGCTATAAACATTTTAATGCCATTCACAAAAATGTGTTTAAGTGAAAAAATATTTCTCAATGGGAGTGACTACAAAAACAAAATATTGCATAAAAACAAATTAAACACAGAATATGAAATACGAAAACAGATAATTTCAATAGACCTCCAATTGACAATTTGTGAAAAAAAATGCAAGCATATAGCCCAGTTACTAAATATAATGCATGGGTTTGTGACACTTGGATCACAAATTAATACTACAAGGGGTGATCAAATGAAAAGGTACGAAACGACACGGTGGGTACAAATATAGACTTTATTCAAAATATACACCATAGGCCTGAGCACAACGATCCCACTGATGAACAAGCCGCAGGATTCCTTGTTCCCAGAATTCCTGTGGCTGTGACGAGACCCAGTCCTTCACAGTGTCCTTGAGTACGTCGTCCGAGTTGAAGCGCTTTCCTTTCAGGTGTTTCTTCAGTGGACCAAACACATGGAAATCGCAGGGTGACATGTCCGGACTGTAGGACGGATGGTCCAACGTCTCCCATTGGAACTTGTCCAGTTCCATTTGTGTGACTCTGGAGACGTGTGGACGCGCGTTATCATGGAGCAGAACCACACCCTCCGTGAGCAGCCCCGGTCTTTTGTTCTTGATGGACCTGCGTAGGCGTCGGAGTGTCTCACAGTACACATCGGAGTTAATGCTTTTTCTGTGCTCGAGTAATTCTGTGCTCGCATCATTTGGACGCCGCTTTTTATAAGAGCCTTTGCTCCCTCCTGCGCATGCGGGCACCCGCGCATGATCCGATCCCAGTCAGAGTCTCCAATGGCATCCCGAGATGTCTCGCTACATTCTCCCTTGGCGGAATATGCAAATATTTAACTGTTTCATTTTTATGTCGTTTCGTACCTTTTCATTTGATCACCCCTTGTATTAATGAGTAAATTTAGGTTAACATTTTTCAATATATAAATTGCAAAACTTTTTTTAAAAAAAATATATTTACATTAAGTACTTAAAACGTGTTTCTCTACTTTAAGTATTATTTTAAGATATATTCTTCTAAGTGTGTCTGGGGGGGAGGAAATGTAGTTGCTTGAAAACACCTTATAGCTCTAGGGGTTCCGTGAGTCAAAAAAGTTTGAAGACCGCTAGTGTAATGCATTCCTTTTCCTACCATCTCTATCTCACATATTTGCATTTATCATCAATGGTATTAGTGTATTCAACTATCATAAAGTTCGGAATTAATTTCTGTCATTGTTTCAGTCTATTTTAATAAATTATAAGATCAAATTAATTTTGAAAATTTTAAAATGCATAAAGTTTTTAATTATAATACAAACGCGTATGATACATTATAAACTACTAATTATAACTACAGATTTAAATAGCTTTGAATAATGCAATACCTCATACAGCTAAGAAAAAATTATAAATAACTGTAAAAAATAGTCGTTAGCAAAATATGAAAAATTTTGTTTAAAAACAAAATGACTACACAAGTAATATCTTTTTGATCCTCCAGTCTCCCTGATACTTGCAAGCATTACGTTCTTCATTAAAATGAAAATGTTCCAATTTTTCGAAAACAATGCGTTATGCTATTTACAATTGCAAAATTCCAGTTCATTTGAAGATGAAAACTTCATTATTAGTAAATACAATGTGACATAATTTACCCCAATGATTTTACATTCGACTCAAGTTTGGAGTTCCTCTTGCCATTTTTCTTTCGTAAGCCATTCCTGGGTGGATTTAGATGTATATCAAAAACTCTATTGGCTTAATACTATATAAAAGCCCATACGGTAGTATCAGATAATTATATAGCATAGCTTATCATTGAGATGTATCCAAACGTCCCGAAATTTGCTGTAAATCACATGATTCATCATTAATACATGTTTTAGAAACCATCTCTCATTACCCTTCCATTTTTTGTGTGTGATTAAAGCATTCTTATATATCTTACTTCAAATTATCTCAAAAGTATTTGAGTCATCTGGACTGTTTAGGTTAAATTTATTTTCATCAGAAAATATGATTTGTTTGCACTCGTCTTCCAAGACGTGGACATTTTTAACTCATTACACTCTTTTTTCTCGATGACAGCTTAACAACTTCGGTATTTTCTTCATTTTAATAAATTGTGTTTTAATGTTTGTGATTTAAGACTCTTCCAAATTGTGAAGTGAAGTTTCTTGCGAAAACGTTTACAAATTTTACTAGAGTAAAGACTTTTTATTTTGGTGGATAGTAGAATAATTTGTCGATCGCCCTGTGCTGTCAAAATCCTTTTTTTTTAAATTTTTATCTTCTTCCAAGTCGTTTTATTTAGTCTGAATAATTTCTAATTACAGTATTTCGAATGGCAACTTTGAAACACTT
This sequence comes from Trichonephila clavata, assembly GCA_019973975.1. Taxonomy (NCBI): domain Eukaryota; kingdom Metazoa; phylum Arthropoda; class Arachnida; order Araneae; family Nephilidae; genus Trichonephila; species Trichonephila clavata. The sequence goes on along the minus strand of BMAO01037491.1, from coordinate 148,970 downwards.
CATTCACTTAATTATTTCTCTTTTAGATTTACCAGCACTGTCATTCATTAATTATTTTTTACTCCCCACTCAAAGATAACTTTTTATCACACTGCTTCTTCAAATAAACGGTCTATCAAAAATTGTAGCTTTAATTCTTAGTAATTGCTTTCACAGAATACGAATGCATTCAACCTATAATGATTTTTATGTAATGTGTAAAATATATGCTAATTTTCTAAGGTACTTTCATAATCAATTAGGAGATAACTTATTTGGTTGAAAAGTCTTTGCAGATTTTTTTTTTCAAAAATTAAAATCTGTGAAAGTGGCAATTAATACAGAAAGTGTTTCGTTATAAATTTTAAAAACAAACGCAAAACATTTGTATATTATATGTTCTGAAATACAGCAATTCGTTATTGTTTTATAATTTTCAGCACACTCTATATTCATTTTATCGTAAAACAAAACACCACGCTCATATATATTTTTTCTTCTCTGTTATGATTTTTAAAAGTTTGCTTGTTATAAAAATGTAAGGATATAAATACATTCAAATAAAAATTAAATTTATCAGTAAGAGAAACAATTGTCGTACAATGGAAATTGTGCGATAAAAAATATTGTAAATGTATAAATATCTGCTTCTAAATATATTTCAATGCATTGTATTGTTAGGCTTTTCTAATTGGATACACATAGCATTGGAGGAATGATATTCATTTAGCCTGTTTATCCAACCATGCATAAATAACGAAATGCCAGTTTATTTGCTACATACCGAGTTTCTTTTATCGGAATAATTGAAATAACATTAATAAGCAAATATTTTATCGTTATTTTTCTGAAACAGTCAACACAAAAATTTCAATAGTGTTCAAATTCATTTAGTTAGGGTGTATTATTTGTATGGATGTGTTGATTTAGAATGTAACATAAATATTACGCAGTTAATTAATTTAAACGATAGTCATTCATTCCATTATTTTTTTAAAATTTTAATTTTGAATAAAAACTCAGTTGTAAAACAAATTATGCATTAAACCATTTTAGTTTCATATGCTATATCCACTTTAGGAGGATTCTGAATGTAAATAATGAGATAAAAATCTGAGGACCAACAACGTGACACTGAAGGAAATAATTGATTAATCTTTGCACTTTTTTTTATGAATTTTTTGAAATTTCTATTGCACAGAAACACAATTGACTAAAAAAAGTATTTCAGATATTTTTTACTCTTGGAGATTATGAACAAGTATATAGGGGGTGATAATTTTCCAATAATTGCACTTTATATTTATGAATGGAATTTGTTATGCAATGCATACATTTTCTATAAATTCGAATAACTATATAGAACAATTGAATTGAGTAAAAGGTTTCGGCAATATATATATATATATATATATATATATATATCCTTTGCAGTATTTTTCCAATATATGTCTAAAAATACCATTTATTCAAACAAAAATTATTTTCTGTTTCTCAATACTATGACACAATGCACAGAAAAATAGCTATAACGTAAATAGCTACCTAAAATTAGGGGGAAAAAAGAATTAGAATTGGAGCTTGGGCAATGAAACTGATTCATTTCTCCCGTTTCAATCGTAACACATTAATGTGTTAACTCATGCATTAAGTGGCTTTTGGTGGCAGTCTTGGAAATTGTGTGTTTGTGTGTGTGTGTGGACGTACTCGAACACATTCCACTTTACAGTTATTGTAGTCAAACACGTTGCTAACCATCATATTCCCTTGGGGCTTTGGATAAGTATAACTGCCTGTACGATCATTTTCGACACTTCGTTTTTCGGGTAATTAGTGATTTGCGTCATAATTTTTCGTTGCAATATGTCTGATTAGCATTTCTTGCACGGAATTCCTGAATCATTAATTTCCAATGGAAAGGCGTTTTTCATTCAAAAAGTGATATTTTGAGCTTAAAATTTGCTTATGACTGTAGACTAGAAGTCAAATTGTGTAAGAGGGACTAGGGTAATATATTTTTATTCTTATAATTCATGTGGATAGATGAGTCGTTTGTAATTGATTCGCAGAACAAAAATAGCTCTGGTGTCTAGAGATAAGCAATTATTTACAGATTTATGCAAGGAGTACAAATTTAGATGTGTGTTTTGCGATATCTGTATTTGCAGTTTAATTAGGAAATTACAGTATTGAACTTAGCTTTATCTTTTAATTTATGTAATATGTTATGCAGTCCCCCCCCCTTCAAAATAGTAATCTAAAGTTTTCGTGTACAATATATTCGGAATTGAATTGTAATTTATTTTAAATTACCTGGTTAGCATTAAATATTTTAAAAAGTTGTTTCTTGTATAGATATTCATCTAGAGTGGAATAATTTTGATAATTATGAATCGTAGTGATATAATGAAAAGGAATGTGACTTCAGTCTATGTAGGTATTCTATTTTACAAATAATCAGTGCAGTTTCTTCTTTTTTCTGATCGTAATTATAGGATTTACAATAGCATTTGGCTGTCAATAATGCATTTAAGACTTTATCCTACTTGGAAATTTGAGATTTTTCTGAAGTGGAATTAATGTACGTGGATTTAAATTTAATTTGCTTACTACGTAAAACCTCTAGGCATATCTAGTAAAAAACATATAGATTTTTTTTTTTCTTTTACGTTTTAAAATTTCTTAAAGAAAAATCTTGCGTTTCCTAATAATTGTCTGAAATTAAAATAATTTATTTTCCTCTCACATATCATGCACTTAATAATTTTATTTATTTTTAGTTGATTCTTTATAAGTGTTTGTTTATAAAATTAACTAAAAAAATGTCTATCAGAGCTAATCATGATTAGTTATCAATAATTTGAATAAATTATATTTTATTGCTTTTATCGATTAAGATGTCCAAACACACCTGTAAGCGATCTTTGCAATTACTTTTCCCTAAAGCAATTTTTACTACACAAACTTTTTATTAAACTGCATTATCACACATATTTAGGAAAATTTATTACACACCTTATAACTTTATATGAATTAAATCACTCTCATTTATATAATATTAAACATATTTTTCAATATCCTCTTATTAATGCATATTCCGTAAAGCGCATTTTAATTAAATATTCATTTTTTAGAAATATATTTTCATCGTCACTGAGTTTGTCAATCACAACACCTGCTGCAAGAGGAAAACCGTGACAAGGCTTCAATAAAACTTTTACGACAAATAATACTATTTTATTAAGATAATAAAGATTTTTAATCAGCAACGCACGACCATATCTGGAATTTCTGATTTGACATCAGACAAACCTGTTGCTGTCAGCTGGGGAATTGATGGTGTTTGTAACCCCAATCACTTCACATATGGGAAGAGCATAACTCCACCCACAGCCACAACCAAATTTGCATAGAAATTACTGCGAGTAAATCGGAGCTTTATTTCGTGGTTTAAAGCCTAAAGGTTCTATCTTCTAAGGTTCCGTACCATAAGATCCTGGCTTGACCCGCTATATATTGATAGATTGTGTTAAACTACATGCAAATTATCCCTCACAAAATATTTCCTTCCCCCTTTAGTTTAATGAAGTTTACATTTCCCATTAAGTTTCAACCTCACGCATCATAAACAAGCGAATATAACTATTTGACACTTAATTGTAATTCTAGCGAAACGCTTATAGTTTATTGTATTAAGTAATCAGGTCGGGTTAAGTTAATGTTTAATTGGTCAAGGTAGATGCTTTTTCAAACAGATTTTTGCATTTTGCTTATTGAGCGAAAACTTGTGTGTGTTGAGTGTTTTGGGAAATCATTTATTTAGTTTTTAGTAAGTAAAATTATATATTTTTTCTAAGCTGGATGAATAATATTAGGGAAATGTATTAAAAGATAAAAAGTTTCCATTTTAAAAAAACACGTTAAACGCAATTTAAATTGAATAGGTTTGTTAATGAAAAGCCTTAATTGATAAGCTACATTAAAATATAAGAGCTGGGGAAATTTTTTTTATCAACGAGTATCCAATTTACTTTACTCTTTGATTAAAATAAGGAAACCAATAAAATTAAGGTATAATTAGATGGTTAGCTTGTATTGAAGTTCCCAAGAGCTTTGAGCATTTATACTGTTTGATAATTCATGATATTTTTAAATTTATTTTTCGTTCATTATACGTATGATTTTCTCTATGGAATAGACATGCCGTACTGCTTTAATAACTTTTTGCTTCATTTTATACACTTATTACGTCGCTAAATAATTTGAACTTACATTATTTCTACAAATAAATATATATGCTTTGTTGAATAAGCACACTTTTCTCTATTTATTAATGATGTAAATTTCTTTTGAGTGTTCTTCATTTTAACGAATATTCGAATTATAAATTACTTTTGTAATTAAATACTAAAATAGGAAAAGCAAAATACTCCATTTTGGTAAATAACAATGATTATTCTTTCAAAAATCATAATATGCGATTAAAAATGTCCCTCGATATAATGGAAATAAATGACCAATCAAAACGGAAATACCATTTAACGACGATAAATCTTTTTAATGATGATAAAAATAATATTTAAAAACACTTTCAGATTACACCCTTTTTTTCATGTAGAAAAGTGACAAATTATTTAAGTATTTCAATGCTATCTAACAATCTGATTAAAATTTTAGCATCGATGTTTGCAGGCGTGATGAAATATTGCTCATTTCAAATCCAAGTGCAATCTTGAACTTTATTAATTTACTCTGATTCTGATAAACTAGCAAATTATAATTAATGATTAAAATTCCATATCTTACCTTTTGAGAACTTGGCTGCCTCTCTTGTAACTAGCTCTATCGTGGCGGCATTCTGTTTATAAATTTAGTGAGATTAATTGTGTAGCATTAATTTTTAGATTCAAACTTTAATGAATGAAGCTATGCATTTCACGTAAACTTTCGCAATTTTACTATGTGTTTATATTTTTAAGTAATGAATCGGAAGTTGCGTATGTTTAGTATGGATTTACTCTCATTGACTCTTTTAATCATCTTTTGAATTACTTCTGTTATTCTGTACATTTGTTTTTGAATGCGTTTCCAGAAAGTTGTCGTACTTAACTTATACATTTAAAAAAAATTTCCTGTTCCAGTTGTTAATATTATAAAACTATTCGTAAAGAATTTTTTTAAAGATATTCTTGAAAATGTTAGTATATTATTTTTGGACATTTAACATGTCTTTGGACTTTTATTTTAAGGTATCCAACTGGTTGCGACAACTTTTTTTTAAAATAATGGAGGTATGGGGATTTTTGTTGTTGTTATTTTTAGATTTGTTTAGTACATTTTAAGAAAAATATGCTAAAATTAAGAAGAGAAAAAGATATTATTACTAAAATGCGTAAAAATAAGTAAAAATTTACAAAAAATAGCATAAACGCGGCCCCTTCTGTACCAAAGATTTATGAACACATTTTCAATTTTTTCATTCTAAAGTGTTGCTATGTTATTCATTTTTGGAATGACCATATGGATTAGAGATATTTCCTTTTTTACAAAAACTTGAGCACTTTATCTCAATTATTATATAAAATTGCTTAAAAAAGCAGTGATTATATTAACATAAGGTACCGTAAATCTTGTAATAAAACAGTTATTGATACATCTGAAGGTTAAAACAAAAAAATTCAGTTAATTATTTTCAAAACTTTTTAGCAATCGCTGGCCTCGTTTGAGTATTTAAAAAAAAAACATATTTGAAGTTTAAAGTATGACATCTTGCTTAAAGTAATGGCATCTACTTTTACTAAAACAAGTGTAGTTTTTGTTCTAGTGAATGGAAAATGATAAACTTGGTATTTTTATAAAGCTAATAAGATGTCGTATAGAATAAAATCATTAAAAAAAATCGCCAATTTTCTGTAAAATTTGCAATTTTAGGGTAGTCGGATACCTTAACAAATGTATTTTAATGTATTTTTAAGATTAAGCTGGTAACTATATGTTTCATTGCTGTTATTCTGGTTAAGTTAACTCCGAATGATTCTATTATGTATGGATTTAAATTTTCTCGACAAGTCTTGTTTCACTTTTAGATGTTCATTATACAAATATGTTTATAAAGAAGGTAAACGACTTTTTAGTTTTGTACCCGTAACGATTGTTTGATAGGTTGGAATGGAAGGTGGATGTTTCCCTCTGTAGTGAAACATCGCCAACCATTACTTCAGTTGGAGCAAATTTACTATTAATGTCGCATTGGCGTAATTGAGAATATTAAAGCCCCCCTCCCTGAAAAGTCAGGTTTTGGGCCCGTAGCCGAAATACGTGCTTGGCATCAGTGGAGCTTCGGGCACCCTAGAATTCCTGCCCCCTCCCGCAATGAGGGGTGTACGTTACGCCACTGTAATACCGTTAACTTAAGAAATTCTTAGCTGCTTGTACTTACTTTTCAATTCCTTTTTTTCCCCTTTTTACCCCATGAAGAATATTAAAGTAAAAAAAATAAATAAATTAAGTATAATAAAGTAATAATAAAGTAAAGTAAAATTTAAAAGATGTATATTATACCTTTAAAGCTAGGGGTCTAAAATTAATTAGCTAAGTTTAAAAATTAGTTCTTGGTCCGTCTTTTGTGTGAATATTTGACTTACATACAATCTAACTACTAGAATTAGTTTAAAACTAAGATAAATCTCATAAATGTAGAACATCTCTTGCTAGAAATATACTTGTGATATTTTAATGGACTCAAAATAATGATTCTTAATTTTTTTTCTTTTGTTTTTTTATGCAATGTGGTGTTGTATATGTGTTAGAAAAACAAACACAATAAAAAGAACACTAACTGCCACTTTCTTTTGACTAACACTGATAATAGCCTTTAAGAGGGTAACGTTTCCTCTCGTTAATCCATAATACTGTATTGAGAGTTGAAACTGAAGTTCAAGAAGAGAGATTTAATGGATGACTAAACTTCTAAATTTAAGCTTATTTGTTATAACTTGCCAGGAAAGTAATTTACAAAAACAAATTTTCTCTTTGAAGAGGACATTTAGATCTTTTGACCTTTCTTTGAGCTTCTAATGCGTGCAATAGTGAAGTAAAACTGTACGAAGCCTTTTAGAATGCATCATTTGCTTCTGGCTTCTCTTTGAAACTAATTTACTGAGGGCATTAAGGAATTCGACGCGAAAGTTAGGGTCATTGGTTAAAGTAGCGAGGATATTTATATAATATTATGATGTTGCACCATAAATTACTGTTTTGAAGGAAAAAAAAAGAAGTTATCTTTTTTTAAGTGGTATGCGTGGCTTCAGATAATAAGAACATCCATTAAAGTAGCTCTGCGTTTGTTTCACTGGCAGAAGTATGTTATTATGTATTTCATAAAATCGATTTTTATTGGTATTTACGTTAGTTCCCGCCCGGAAACACTTTAATGATCAAAAGTTTGCTTTCAGATAAGGTAATTTTAAACTTATTTTTCGATGAATGTGTGTTTTCAAATTTTTAAAGTTTAGCGTTATTGTTCACAATTATTAAAAAAAAAGGAGATATTCTTATAAAAGTTTACATTCATGAATCAAAACTAGAGTTCTTGTTAGGTGATAACACTACATTGATCTGTAGTATCCCTGCTTCATATTTTTTCAGAGTTAAAGATGAAGTAAATGAGCTACCGTAAGGCAGATTTTTTTTAAAGTCAGGCATATATATATATATATGATCTCTGAAACATTACTTAAGAAGTGGAATTTATTTAAAAAAAACACATTTTATATATATTTATATTTACGGTGAAAATCGTTTAACATGACATTGAGGGGACTGAAATAATTTTTAGTGCTAAAAGAATTTCGTGTTAAAAAATATTGCAAAAAAAAAAAATTTTTTTTAACAAAATTAGTATTAGAGTACATTTTATTTATGTAGATATGTATATATGCAGGGATTTGATAAAATTCTATGAAAAAAATATTCATAAGAGTTTAATGAAATTTAATACAAAATGTTAAAGTATTTTGGAAAACAAAATATTTTTATTGAGTTTTTGGAAAACAATCTGATATTTTTATTTGCATTGTCTTTTTTAGCATCAGATTCTTAGATGTCCGTTTTGTTCTTCATCTCACCACAGAAATTTGCGTCTTAATAATTGCGCATATTTTTTTTTTTATGATTTCATTTCGTATGACGTGGAAACAGGAGCTGCATTATTCATTTCATTTTCGTCGTCGGAATCTGCAACAATGATGTTTTTTGGGCTTTGAACATACTCCAAAATATCTTAGTCAGCGATAATAAGGGCTGTACACACATTATCATCATCTATTGCAACGAATTCTTCTGACAATGCAGTAGGGCAGTCCAATAATACAGTGGCATTTCTGGGGGGGGGGGTGAAAGTAGCTTAATTGAACCAAATTGGCTCGTGTCACAGGCTATTTCTAAGGGTATTTCGAAGCCAAGTTAATCTCCTTTTTACAAAACATGTGAAACCAATCACCCCTCTTAAATCTCGCCTGTGTGTCTGGTGTTTTGCATATTTTGTTCAATCCTAGAAGGGGAAATCTTTTCGCATTAAGCGATTTTCGTTTAGTGTTAAGAGAATCAAAATGCATGAAAATTCATAGTACTTTGTCGGGATCATTGTATTATTTCGTGTTAACCGATATTTCATCTTAAGCATTTTCGCGTTTAACATATTTTACTATATATTGAAATAGTAAATTACTGCTCATGTCTGAGATATATGAACTATTTTATGAAACCAACTGTGTCATGTTTTTTACCATTCTCCAAGCTTCGGTTGGTAGGTTTCATTTTAGTATGTTCCATTATATATATATTTTTTTATTTATGTTTCTGTTATTAGTTTTTTTTAAATTTACGTTATGGTATTTCTATGATTTTTAAAAACTTTTAGGAATACTTATCATATTTTTACCAATTTCTTTACGTTTAGCTATAGAGCTGTGCCGGAAGTGAGTATTCCGAAGCGCTCCACAGTTATACTTCAGGAATATTTACTGTAAAAAGAGATGTTTCTTTCCAAATTGGATTGTGCATCGAAATCCAACTGAATTCGTTTTGCGTCTCTTGTAGTGAGAAACCTAAGCTTCTTAGGCTCATCTTGGTTTTGAAATCACTTACAGAAAGAAAAGAAAGTGCATTTCTATCTTTTCTATCCAGAATAAAAGCTACTATTTCTTACATCTGGCTTTATCATTAAGTATTGCATTTTCCTTTTTGTGAGGTAGAACTTTTTAAATCAATATTATCATTATGCTCAACGCGTATCAAAACGAGCAATAAGCATCTAACTATGTAAAAAATTCAGAGTAAAATTTTTATCTCCATTTGCGATAATTTTAGATTTTTTTTTTCGCACCACGTTTTCTTGATTTATTCAATTCATGTATTCGAACGCCCTGGCTGATTTGAATAACGCAAGATAACAATTTCCTTCCATATTTTAAACTGTTATCCTGTGAACCGCAATAGTTTAAGTAATGTCTTCTGAATAAAAAATAAAGTAAAATAAAAGATAAAATCCTGCTTAAAGATCAAAGATAGAATTTCTTCGGATCAAAAGTGATTTTAGTCCGAATGAATTACATTTGAACTAGAGTATTTCTGCAATGCTAACTTAATTATGTTAGATAATTTTCCTGTTACTGATACTTTGTGATTAAGATTGTATCTCTAAACGTAATTGGGAAACTTCCGTCTACCGTAACTAAATATTTTATTGAAGTGATCTGTTTCTACAAAAGTGGATAGAGTAAGAGGAAATGCTTTGCTGGATAGCGGATACGTTACATTTGCGTCGTTACTAACTCCTTGAATAAGCTGACCAATTAAATATTTCTCCTTACCTTTCATTAGTGAAGTATTGAAGAGTGTATTCAAATGTATATACATATATATATGCATATATATAACATAATATGTTCTCTCGCACACACTCAATTAATCACACTATCTACAATTAATGCAAAGTTGATACTTTATTTGTAGATACTGTACAATTTATGCGATTCTAATTGCTGCACAAATTAATGTGTAGATGCATAATGTTTTTGTAATGATATCCATTAGTGCTTTGAATAAATTTAAATATAATAATGAATAAAGGTTTAAGAGTTTCTGTGTTTCATGATAATTTGTAAAAGGAATGGTGAGCATTATTTGCAATGGATTATTAAAATTTTAACTCCTTCCGAATATAAAAGCAACGCTTTGAAAATAATCTGAATTGTATTTACCTTATAAAATCCGGCGTATAACGCGCACTTTTAATGCAAAAAATAAGATCGACACTTAAAAGTGTGCGTTATAAGCCGGATATAAAAACAATAGATTCAAAAAAAAAAAAGAAGAAATGAGCATAAAAATATTTTTACTTCTACATCTATCGAAATACTGTTTATTTAAAAGAAATGACTTGCCTTATGAAGTAAAAGAGTTTTAATTCTTAAGAAGAAAAATATTTTGTCAAAAATCTAGGGTAATACCTCGAATAAATGACTTCAAAACATAAGTGCTATATATACTAATATTTCAAATTTCTTCCTAAAAAAGAGGCTGTGCGTAATACGCCGGATTTTTCTGTAAATTATTTTTGCTGGGTTAAATTTTGTTATGATTTTGATAAACGATTTAGACTTGTTAAAGTAATCCCACATAAGTTTGAATTTTCAATTAAAAAAAATATAGTCCTATATATTTTCACCTTAAGTCAAAACTGAAATTCTGAAAATGAATTTAATAGTGAATATTAATTGTAACATTTAATGTAATTAATATCGATCTCGAAAAATCTCGCTGTGCTCAGAAGAAAAAAAGATATAAATTTTAATTTCAACGGTTTTGTTTATCTTCGTGCTATAACTCTCAATAAGATGTTTAAAAAAAATTGTATAGTTTTTAAGGCAGACAGTCTTCTTTTCACCATGACTGCCATATTAGAAAAATCATACTCAATATATATAAGTTTGAATTAAAAAAAAGATCGTGCATGCTCACACTAATTAACACATAAAAAAAACTCATTTCTTTTCCCTACTAAATGAAATTGAAACCATTTATTTTATTAAAAATCGTGAAGCACTAAATTTAAAATACAATAAAAAATAAAATACTGTCTAAGAGACTAACAAACTAAGAAAAGAGTTTAGTGATTAAAAATGCAGTTTTTAAAGCTTTTGAGCAATTTAAAAAAGAGAGATACTCTTAATTTATCCGCTATGTAAATATTTTTTTCCTACTTTGTGTGATTATAAAATTTGAAATGAGCGACTAGAAATAGTGATTCCTCAAAACCCTTTTTTGATAATTAAAAATACTTCATATATCTTTTTTCCTTTCTGAATAGCAGCAAAAAAGTCCAAATTGATCTCTTACGTATTTTTCAGAAATTGAACACGAAAAAATTCCATTCCAAAATTGTTCTTTATAATAGTATTAACATTAAAAAAATTTTTTTTTAGTCTTGAAACATGAAAAAAACTATGATCACATTGTATTGAAATCTCAAAGTTGATAAACCTTTTTTAAACGTGTTAAGCCATACATTTGTACTTTTTAAGTGAATGAGACAAAAATGTTCTATGGGTTATTTTTTGGCTTCGGATACTTTGATAGTAAGAATTGCGTTGAATTGGATTGATTTTTTTTTTGGTAAGACTCGAGTTATGTAGATGAATCTTAATGTTTAATTTAATATGGATCATACTAATATTCTAATGACATGCTATATCATTGGATGTGTAAAACAGCGTTATCTCCAGATGAAAATTGAAAACTCTTTAATAGCAGTAAACAATTCCAACATTTCCTGTATAACTGAAAATTACTTTCCTAAAAGTTGAAATTCGCTATGAATGAACAGAAAAACATTGCTTAAAAGTTTTTTACTCTGAAAAAGAGAATTGTTTCCGTGTCTTATTTATTTATTTTCATTCAGTGTCGAATAAATGTAAGTTCTTTTTCTTCTGAAACTATAAATGACAGTAAATATATCTGGCTAATGTATATAACAGGATAGTTTATTTTAAAGAATGATTTATCCCCTTATACATATTATGATTACTTCCGTAGTAAATATAAAAGATCAATTTCTGCACTCAGAGGCTTACAAACCTATTTTTTGCCCAAGTTATGAGCTATTAGGAGGACTGTACGAGAAGAACTGCTCAAAATGTGTTTTTGTGACAATGACACCCATTTACTGTTCGGATATCAAAAAGAATAAAAAAATGAAAAAGAATAAAAAAAGATAGCTTCCTCCGTGGTAGATGCTATCATGATCTGTAAAAACAAGATAATAGTTTTGGAATAGATCATATTTTTTCGTTCTTGTTTGCCATTATTATTATTTGAAGGTGCCGAAATAAGATTGGATTTTTTCTCTTTTCCTTTCTTCTTTCTGATTCAGTAGAAATAAGCCTTTTTCAAGGGGTAAAACTTTTTTCTTTAACTAACCGGAACAATGTAAAAGGTATAAGAGGATATTATACGGAGTGATTATAATTAAAATCTCACTTACAAAAGATTGAAAAAATAACTGTTTGTCAAATGACTTGTATTTTGACCTGACTATTATTAAGCAAGTGGGAATCGGCTTGGCGAAAGAAAATAGTTCAAAATTTCATCAATGAATGGCGTTGTTCTCGTCATAATATGAACTTGTCTTCTGCCAAAACTCACATTAGTATTCTTATTTCATAATTGTGTGAGTTCTAGATTAAATCAATTGCATTGCCACCTGGCATTCATTACTATTAAGGTTTTTTAAAAATTTTTTTTACTGAGAAATTCAAAGGGTAATAAAAAAAATGGACATTATGACTGAGCTTAAACTTATTTAGCTGTTATGGCACTCGGTGATCAAAACCCATCCACCTCAACAAGGGGAGTATCACATCGAACAGAAAAAATAATCTGCTTTTCATTGCCCCTCGGCCAAAAACCATAAAAGTAGACATTTATATATATTAAAGCATCCTTAGGCCGTAAACTGTGTAAAAGCAGTACTGGACCCTAGATGCTCAATGTAATGTCCACCATTTCCTCCCATGAGGTTAAGTGGCAGCGGTTGTCAAGTGGGCATGGTCACGAACTCATAGTCGGCGTAATCGAAGCGTGGTTTTGAATCCTACCAGTTTACTGCGTAATATGGGTTGCTAAATTTCCAATCGAACACTTGTATTCTACATTTTCCCAAAAGCCCAAGGGCACATAAATTAAGATCAGGTAAATATGGCGACAAGTATGTTGGAAAATGACGGTTGATAATTCTGTCAATTCTACAATGGATATTCAGCAACAGTTTCACGCGGCTTGCAACGTGTGAAGAAAGCCATCTTGTATAAAATTGTACTTGTCATACAGGCACACTGCTGAAGGGCTGAAATAATCTGCTTGAACAAGAGAGTTTCATACCATTTGCCATTAACGGTGTAAGTTACAGGACCCATAGGGCCTATCTCCTAAAATAATGGCTTAATGGTAATTGCTGCTTTTAACAGGCATCATAGAATGGTTTTTGCAGAATGAAGAGCCAAGGGTTTATGTGAATAGATTACCGATTTTATATGTTGGAATTGTGCTTGGCAAAAATTTCTTATACTTTCTGGTCATAGGATGCATTTGCTGAATGTGCATAATTTTGATGTTTCGTAAAATTTTAAGAACTTTACTGACAGGCATATCTAAATTTCCGTGTGTTTGCGCTGCACGTTCCTGCGTCACTAGTCGTTTCTTCCTGCAACGCTACAGTCGCATCATCCACTGATGTAGAATCAATTACATTTCCTCCTTCTTCCAGATTTCACGTCAAATAACTCTGGTCCCATCGAAATTATGAATCATTTTCTGCAGACCTTTGACAGGCATCGGATTAGAGCCCTTCCTGATACCCATAAATCTCCTGAATTTCTTCCGAACAATTGACGCATAGTCACCTTTCTTGTAAAACAGCGTCACAAGCAGTGACCGGTCCTTTATTGGCAGAAAAATGGGTCAGAGTAATGGGAATTGTACGTTCTGTGAGTTTATGCAAGTAAAATTCGTGGTGCTTATGTCATGTCTTTTTATTAGCATATTATGATAAATAAAAGACCATTTATTGATAAAATATTAGGCTATAATTAAAACCACTCTGCATTTCAACATGGTTTTAATTTGATGTGAGCACTTGAGTGAGAAAAATTTTGGGATTCTATAGAAAATATCTCTTTTTAAAATGCTTAGCTGTTGAATTCTCCAGTTTGGCAGTTTTTTTCCCGATACGTGTGTCGTAGTATTTTTATATTAACCGATTTATCGATTGACCATGATCTTAAAGCACGTATTATCCTTTTTGAGGGAATTTTTCCTCAGCTCTTTTCTCTAATGGTATTTTGAAGGGCAGTAAGAAAGGAGATAAGTTTTGTTTTATCCCATTTCAATTTCAAGTTTCCTTCTTGAAGAAGGCGCATCGTTTGAAGGCATTTGTACATTCCCAGTTGAGTGCTGAATTTTTTAATTCTTAAAGAATCTTAACGCTTTGAAATAAAGTCTGAAATTGCGAAGGAAAACCCTAATAGGCACGCATACTGAGTTTGCAAGTATAATTTGCGATGATTATTCTTATAGTTAGGTTTCAAAATCTTAAGTCCTTAGTGTTTTGAATTGGATGTATCCCTTGGACCCTCTAATCGAGGTTTAATTACCCTTTTCTTGAAGAAAAAAAAGCAAGAGTGGACGTCAGTGTCAGTCGTTAGGTGGAATATAAAAGAAGTATTTAAGACTTGAATATTTTCTACTCTGGCTTTGATTGTGTGGTGCTGAAACCATTTTATTTTTAAAGCTCATTTCTAAAAATTAGATCCCTATGTATCTAAAGAATTATTATAGCATTATATAATCTCCTCCGCATAAAAATAATTTTAAAGGAGGTTATACTCTCTCTATAAATTTCAAGTATTGTTAACATATTGTACACATTTTTAGTGCCTTGTTTTACTAAGACATTTAAACCTATGATCATACTGTTCGTAATTTTATTTCATCTTTATCAATCGACTTAACGTGTATTTTATGAACATTGTTTTCAGGCTCTTTTTCTAGATTTGAGTATATCGATTTATTTTTTTATTTTAGTGATGTGCACCGTAGATGTTCCGATTTTTGCTGTGCGAACATAATTACTTTTTTTTTTTGTCTATTTTGTTCTATCAACACTCAAAGGAATACTTTAACGGTGTTTTGTCTACACCATTTTAAAAATTCTAATACTCATAAAAAATAAAAATAATCATATGTAGTTTTAAAGTATTTTTGTTTTTAATTATTTATATGCAATTAGATTATATCCCTATAGTTAAAATGTTAAGTTAAAATATTCACATGTTAATAAAAAAGAGTGTATTTCATATACTCTTTGTTTTTCTCTAATACTAAGCTCGTCAAATCTAGATAATTAGTTTATTTTCACCTTGTTCTATTATCAATTGATTTTAGAGGAAAACAACAGAGGAAATAAATTTTACCATTACTTTTGTTACCGAAATATTTTAACATTCTGGAATCGAATTTTAAATTATTGATAAAAAGAACTTAAAAAAGTGGAAGATTTTACTATTTTTTCGTTGTTCAAAAAGTATGTCTTTGGTTTCCCAACTACCTAACGCTATTTTTAAAAATAAGAACAAAACCAGTAATCTTGTTGCTTGTTAGTAAAATCTACATAGATGAAATCTGGTAGAATAGATGAAATCTACATAGATGAAATCGTGGTTTTAACAGTATAAATCTTAGATACTTTCCCTTTCTTTGCAAGGTTCTAAACCTTTCGACTTGCATCACTTCAATTCTAATCACTTTCCTTTTCTATCAGCATTGATGCTTGCTATCGATTCTAAGGTGAGACTCTCTCTGTCTGTGGTAAGAGATAAAGCCGAGTTTGCTCGACAAAAGCTACATTTAACTGTTAATGGCTTAAAAGTATGATTTGCTGTTCTTTTAAAATTGGATTAGTATTGATCTATGCATATCGCAATGCAGCAAGGTATTCTTTGAGAATTCTCTGAATGTCTTCAATATTTAATAATACTGAAGATTACACAACGTTATTATATTTTCTTTTATATTTAATATATTTTATATTAGACGTACTAATTGATGGAACTTATAATACTGTTGAAATTTAAGCTAGGAGCCAGAAAAGAAAGAATATATCTCAATAAATACTTATAAATGTTGCCGTTTTGAACTTCAATCATTGAGTGTTTCGGATATAAAGTCGAAATTGGGAAAAAAAAGTTTGTGTTTCTATCGCTTTCTAGTAAAATGAATAACTTGAAAATTAATCATGTTTCTTTGAATACGGATTTCTTCACTATTTCTATGAACATAAATTTAATCTTTATATGAACTCTTGGTTATGAGCAGCGCTTTTCAACCAAGAATGAATAGGAATGCTTGTGAAATAGAAAAAGTCATCCGTATTATGTTTTCAACGACATCTATTTAAATCCTTGCTTTCAAATTTCCTTAAAATATTGGCAAAGAAGCACGGACAGTTTACATTTTGCAACCTCCTTTAAAATTAATACTCAGTTTCCACCTCTGAAATTTTTGATACGGTTTTTTTTAATGTTACAATTGCGCGTAAGAGAAATAGACCGTAGTCTTCGGTTTGTTACGAAAAAAAAAAAGATACGTAAATCAAAAAAGGCTAAAAATAATCTTGACAATGTAAAATATTAATTATTTCTTTTATGGAAAATAGTTTTTGGAACATTGAAAATGTGATGTTATCAAGAATATTTATCAGAACACGTTTATAGCATTGAAAAACAACTGAAAAGTCTTTTTTAACACGCTTTTATAAGTTTCGCTTGCATGTAACGGAATCTTGGAACTCGATTTTCACCCACTTAAAAATGTCAGATTAATTCGAAATTTTGCACACTTGTCAAGGCCCGATGACAATACAAAAATTTCATAATTTTGTTCCATTGTCCTCATCAGGATCGTCAGGGATCACGATAATCAGATTTGGCGACAATTAAATATATCACTTCCAGATTTAGCAACTTATTGCACTTACAATTTTCAGATTTGGGGACTAATCCGATATACCATTTTCAGATTTGGCGACTAATTTTATATAACATTTCCAGATTTGGCGACTAATTCCAGATTTAGCGACTAAAAGAAAAAGGTGTAACCCTACAGCGAGTGTTTTTAATTAATACACTTGTGGCTTATATAAAAATAAAACAAAAAAGTGTTCTGTATGGGAGAAAGTGGAGATGGGTGTGTGTTATAAATTTCTTACTATAATATAAACATTTTTCTGAAAATGAAAATAAAAAAAAACTAGGCTCTTGATGTGAAAAAAATAATTTATGTTCTAACTGCTAAATATTTTATTTTTATTTTTACAAAGCAGTATGTTTAGAAGTGATGATACGAATTAACATTATAGCAATACGTTTAAAAGGTGAGAATACGATTGACACTTAATATCACCATGTTTTTATTAACTCGCTCTCTTTAAGGTCTGTCCGGGTGGAATATTGTAATTGATTTTAAACTGTGTGACTTTCCGATCAGCTAGAGACTTGAAATTTGGACCATATCTCAGAAGTGGATGACAATGCATGAAAATGTGAAAAAAGAAGAAAAAAAAATAAAGGAGGAATTTTTTTGTTATACTTTTTAGTCCGTTATAAAAACATGAGGTGCATTAATTTTTTTTAATTCGAACTTTTTTTCTTCTTGCCACACATTTTATTTGTTTGACCTGTTCTTTTGAGACGGAATCTAATGTACCGATACGGGACTCACCCGAGGCCCCGTAAACAGAGAGAATAAATACACTTCAGACCCTTTAATTAAAATCCATGGAAGAGCAAGACTTATTCCAGCAGCCACGTATTTCTGGCTCCAAATATTAAACTCAAGGATAAATTCAACAATGAAAAAATAACAGTTTAAAAAACTAAAAAGCACGCTTTTATTGTAGATCGAACTAAAAAATGGAATATAAATTATAATTTAAAAAAACTAAAGAACACGCTTTTATACTGAATCGAACTAAAAAGTAAAAAAAAATAATTCTTAATATAAGAATAAAATGATGAACGAGAAAATTAATGTCATTGGGGTAAAAGCGTGGGGTGTTCTATAAATATATTAATTGTTATAGTTTCTAACTTCTTTCAATTCCGAAATTGTACCCCACGCTTTTATACCGATGACATTAATTTTCTCGTTCATCATTTTATTCTTATATTAAGAATTATTTTTTTACTTTTTAGTTCGATTCAGTATAAAAGCGTGTTCTTTAGTTTTTTTAAAATTATAATTTATTTCTTTGATCGTAGATATGTTGGGATTTATTCGTTTTGACATTTTTGGTATTCTCTTGAATATAGGTTCATAATAGAAACCAGATTAAAAACTTGTGTATAATTGTGAAGAATATATAATTATTCTCTTTAGTATAATAAATTTTCTTACTCCTTTTATAAACTTTATCCTTAAAATAATGTAACAAACTATTTAAAATGACGCATTGTTAGCAAAAACCTATTAACACAATGCGAAGCTTTAAATCTCTCATTTAAATTTATCTTTAAAAATATGCATAACTAAATACATTTATTTTATTTGTTAATGAAAACAAAGACATCCGACTCTTATCCTAAAATTTTTTAGCTCTAAAATAACGATTAATCAAATTTTTAATGCATTTTTGTTGATTAATTTAACTGAAAAAATTAGAGCATTTTTGGTGATGTTGAAATATTTCCATTACATTTGATATTTAATACTATATATATATACATATATGTTTGGTAAACTTGAAGTTGTTCAGCAGAACTAAAAAAAATATCAAATTACATAGCATATAACAAGCTAGCATGGGAATTATTAATTAGTTCAAATATTGAAAGGACTATATATATTTTAATTCATTTTAATATTTAGAAAAGCGTTTAATAAATAGAATCTGTATTTCACAGAAAATAATTCTTTAGCTTGAATTTTGCTGAAATAACATCAATCCCTGGACTGCTTGTATAAAGTAGAAAAGTAATCTTTCGGAAAACGTGTATGTGCCGTTTGTTTATCGAGCTATGAATCCAACATATGTATTCTACTTCAATTGTCCTAGTAAAGAAGCTGGTTCTCGTTTCCAAAGCCAGTGATTATCGTGAGCATTGGCCCGTGTTAGCGCAATTCATTCCAGACGGTAAGAGATATCTGCGAGTCAGCTTCAGCTATAATAATATAATAACGAAGGTTGGACGTCTAGGGTCTTTTAATTTACCTCAGTCAACGTTGCATGGCATCTTTTGTGCTATCCGAACTATTATGATTTCTTTAGCGCAACTTGGGCAGGCTACGCTATCAGCAAGTGTGCGAAATTCAGCTTGCTTACATACATATCTCCCGAAGCTTTATTATAAATATATTCTCATTAATATGAGTATGATCGTATTAAATTAATTCGTCTGTGGCCGATTATCTTTACATAAATTTCTCAAGAGCTTCAACAAATCGTACTTCAGCAACATCGTTGCTCATTCGGTATTGTTGTAAGTAGTTTCATTAAGAATATTACTAGACGAAGGTTTCTAAACGGCTAGTCTATCTAGAAATGCATTGGAAAATTTTGTTGAAATTTAAACGGCTTTCCTGCTTTGCTGTCGAATAAAGCGAAGTAATATACGAGAAAAGATACGTATTTCTGTCTTTTAAAAACGCTTTGATCGTCCACTCTAATTAAAGACAGTAATTTCCTTCAAGGTTTTAAACATTATTGAGGATTAAAAGATTTTCACTCTTTCTGAGTTAGATCTAAAATTTAGTCATCCGATTAAAAGGAAAGGAAGTAACGTGTTGAATTTTTTTGTAGATTCATTGTGATAAATTATATAATTAATTATATGAGAAACTCCTTAAAATATATAGATATATGTAAACATTTATTTTAAGAAAATGTGAAGAAAACATGTATGCATTATATTAATTAAGCTTCCGTGCACTAATTTCTGTGAAAATTATAGATAATCTTTCTAAAGGGGGAAAAAAGTTTGTGGTTTTGCATTTGCTTCTGTTTAATACTAGTTTTGCAATCATTTACTTAACTAACGAAGTAATATTTAATAAATATATTAATTTATTTTTAATTCTTTTCATAATATGTTTGTTTGTAAAAGTTTTCCTGTAGAATAATAATACAAAACATAACCGTTCATTTTCTTTTTTATTATAGCCTTAAACCTTTTATTTTACTAAGAAATCGAAGGTGATTGCGATCTAACTTTTACCATAACACGTCGCGTTTTTAATTTAATCAACAATAGAAAAACTCGAAAGGCATTCCGTTTTCTTTCCTCTTTCTATTGTATTTTCTTGGCATAAAATAAGTATATTATGCAGAAGACTCAGTAGTTTTTTTAGTTTTTTAATTGAAAGTTTTCATGAGAGATTCTGTTTGATTTCAGAAATATTGGTGTTACAATGAAATTATTCCTTTAATTCTTTTTTTCATTTAAAATTCTCTTTATGAATATTTTATTATATATTTATTCATTGACTTTTTGTTTTGATTCTGAAAAATAAATTCATATTTAACTTTGCTCATTTTTTGTTTCTTATTGTTCTTTTGTATTACGTATATTTAATTTTTTTTTTCCAAAAAAGGTTTATTTTTGAATTTATAAAAAATTTTTTTTCTTTGATTTCAGAAAAGAAATTTTTGCAATGTTTGTCGTGAGAATTTGTTCAGAATTTTTTTTTTCTCCTCCTTCAGACAGTACTACACGTTTCATTATGCTTTTTAATAATACGGAAGAAAAACTGCTTCTGACTATTTTTCCTTGAAAATATTCTTTTTTTAATAACCGAACGGTACTTTTAAACAGTCGCAGTGAATGTAGTATTTATTTTTAAATTAAATATTTAAATTTAAACTTGTCATATATCTTTGAATAGTGTGTAGCACACACATTATCCGAAATATTATTCTTAATCTAAAAAGAGGTGTTTTTATTAATTAGTAAATTCAAAATTTTACTGAGGTGTTTGAATATTTTCGAAAACATGATTTCGAAAAAGCGCGTATAAATAAATAATTTTAATGATATCAAGTTTTTTTAGAATTAGAATATACATATAAAATGTTTTAAGAATATAGTTACAATAAAAATAATTTAAACGCAAATTTTTTTACTAAAAAAATACAAACATTTAAATTTTTTTCCTTTTATGGAAAGTGCTTCTATAATAACACTTTACCTATGCCATATCTAAGATTTCCTTACAGAGCCCGAATTAGCATTTTTGAAATAAATAATTTAGAAGTGGATTTAATCATATGTTATTATATCAGAGTAGAGAATCTTTAAAAGAAGCCCCAATTATTTTTTTAATTGATCCTAACTGTGATAATAATGTGAAATTTTCAAAACGCCTAGCTCAGGCTCTTTATAGAAAAATCCTAAATTTTACAGCAAAAATAATATTCTAGAAGCATTTTTCGTAAGAGGTGAATGTTTTGAAAAAATGTACCCTCCCCCCATTGTTTGCGAAAAATTGTATTGGAATAGTTTTTATTGTAATGATATTTCTAAAACAATTTAAATGAATATTTTACTGAAATGATACTCTAACCATCCAAAAAAATTATTAATTTATATGCTTTTGCTTCGAATATATATATAGTTCATAAATATACACAAAATAGTTATAAACCTAAGATGACTAGTTAATATATTAAAAAGTAAATATATTAACCACATAGTGCTATAGCAAACTCCTGGCCTTAGGAACAAGGATTGCAGTTTTAAACAAAGTTTTGTAGATAGCCAATCTTCACCTGTATTTTCCAATATATATATATGTGTATGTGTATAGTATATAATAAAATGAAAAAATAAAACGAGACAAAATTATACAACCAACAAAGCTATATTATATATATAACCAATATTATATATATATATATACACACCTTAAATCTGAAAAAGAATATGTTTTTCAAAATAAATATTGCTTAATTTATATTCTTACTCAAAGATTACAAGGAAATCCAACATGTTTTTACCCTCCTCATGCTTCCTTTATATTAAAACGGTTTTCCTGCTTTTATTAGATACATAAAAATGCATCCTACATTCTCTTTGGCATGTATGTGCTAGTTTTCCCTGGATATATATATTTAACTGTGGAAAATCATCTTCCATTTATCTCTAAAGGATGCCAACAGTGTTTCACCAGCGTTTGGAACTAAGCCTGATTACTAATGCGGAAGGGACAACAGTTATGAATTTACGAGCTCAGCCTGCAAGACCCAATGAATTATTCAACTGTATGGCCTAAGTATCGATCACTTATATTAGATATAAAGGCTAAAATTAACGAGAAGCCGCTTGACGACTTGTTAGTATATGAGATTTACGAAATGTCGGAGAACGGGAGAGTGCTGAGTTTCGCTGAGACTTGTGGACTGGAAAGCATCTAATTGTTGTTTTAACAGGACTGCTGTTTTCTCCTGATAATTTTATCTCAATTTTAAATTAACCATGTTTCTCGACATTCTCGTTATGTTTGTAGAATTGATCGGCTTACTCTTGTAACGTAGATATTCGTAGAAGTTAAATAAGGAATTTTCGGAATAGATTCTTAGGAAAACTTTGCGTCGATATATGCTACAGATCTTTAGTTATTGGTTAGGATTATTCGGAATTTTATTGGACAGAGCAAATTATTTTGCTCTTGAAGAAAGACAGTTGCAAAGGAGAAAAAATAAGTGATTAGCATTTTCTTCTGATAATGTACATTTCTTGATGAATACTTATAGAAACTTTGTAGTTTAATGCCTTCTCCTTTGTGTTTCATAAAAGGTTAATGTTTTGCTAATGGATCTTCAGATATAAAATTCTTTTTTTCATAATAATCCTCTAACCTCGTTACCCAGGTGGCCATGGTCATTTATCTGTTCCTATTTTCACGGTACACCAACTATATAGTGGGGAAGATGTGCGTTAAATCTGCCGTGGCTCAAAGACTTCACGTTATCGTGCTGAATAAGTTTGGAGAGTGCTGTGCCAGCTCAGGTGCCTTCCCTAGCATTTGGCTAAGGTTCAAAATTACGAGAACCGTCGCCACTAGCTTTTATGTTGCATTAGATTTATTCATTAATAAGCATTCAATTCACAATCATCCAAAAATATTTTTACAGTTATATAATGAGACGAAATGAATTTCCTTTAGAATGTTTTTGCAGTGTCGTTTTTAATTAAATAATTTTTAAGTTGTGCTGATTTTATGATGCAGATTTTGAAAAGACTGGTTCTTTTTAAGAATTTCAAGTTAAATAATGAACTGAAAAAAAGGAACTCTGTTTGCAACAAATAATTTTATAAATGCTATTAATTTTTTAATGTGAATGTTACTTAGAACGTTGCAGTATTCTTCAGCATACAGTGCTTCTAATGATGTGATGTTTATGTTAAAATTTGTAATCAACTGATTTATAAAACTAATCTAATTTGATAAAACGCTCTTTCAGTTTGTGAGTAGATAAATGAAAAAAAAAAAGAAACCTAATGGGAAATATATTTTATCATTTGCTTATTCATTAAAATATAAATATTTTATCTGGTTTTAAATCTACGGAGATACAGTTTTTACATCTTTTTGATGTAATATATAATTAGTGATTCTCAAGGAAATTTTGCTTTTTATAAATTATTTTTCTGAGTTAAGTTAAAAATTTTCAAAGAATTCTCAATTATGAGGAATGAAAAGGATTTATCTTGTACTCTAAGTAAACATTTTTAACAGTAATTTCAAATTGAGTTTTTCTTATACATTTTAAATGCTTTATGTTGAATCGTTCATTGATTGCAACAATTTTGAGAGAAAAAGTAATCTTTTAGAGTCTTGATTAAAGAACAATTAAGGTAACAGCATGTTTTTATACCGCACTTATTTTACATCTTTGGTTTTTATCCCACAAACAGGCCCATTCCCTTCCCGTAATTTTCTTGATTGTTTTTTCCAAAAAATTAGTAACTTTCTATTCTAAATACATCCACCCGCCATGTAATTTATTTCTTCCTTTTATTTATCATCCGATTTCCACAATTTTTCTAAAGAGCGAGCAGAAAGCATTCTTAATTAAAGAATGAAAAATATGCCTAATTTATGTTATATCCAATTAAGTGAAGAAAGCGTATTCTGTGAAAGAAGTATCAAATTGCGGCCATTATACGTAGAGTAATATATACATATTTTTTAAAAGCCTTTCTACATACGTAATTATTTCAATCGAAGTTTGAGTCTGGGGTTTTAATGTGTTGTATAGGAAATACTTATTAAGTAATTACTTAATCCAATTAAATCTTTACAGAGTTAATTACTGACTTATAGACTTCCTGCAATCAACTTCAGTAGGGATTTCTTAAAATGATTTCTCCAATAGGGAAGTAATAATAAATATGTAGTCAATATTTTTATTCCTCCACGAATTGAACTTTCACTGTTATTTATTCTCTCTGGAAAGGGGATTCTAGATAATTAGGACACGTTTTTCTCTGTTTTGCAATAAATAATGAAGGTAAGGAGGTGTGGGATGCGTGAAATAAATTTGAATATATATATTTTTTTTAACTTTTGAGTCATGATCCATCATCTTTTACACATATTGATTTTTAATTACGAACTTTTTTAGAAAGATTCATTATTGTAGTGTGAAGTTTCACAGACTTTTTTTTTCTTAAAGATGTTGCGTATCCGAGATGAAAGTTAATTTTAATATGTTGCCTTGTCGTAAGAGAGTTTTAATGCTGCTTCACTATTCGGCAATGAGTTTTGTTAAATTAACTCATTATGGTAACCAAATGTTTTTTAATTAATGAATTTTACGTTAATTTATTGGACGTTACAAAAATTCATATTAATCTCTTCTTAAGTCTTGTTGTCCCGAAAAATATGGTGGTCTCGGTAGTCTAGTGATAATAACCACGAACTCGTGGCTGGCTTCCCATGAATTCAAGCCCTAGTACTACTGAAGACCCACAGTGTAGAGGAGCTATGATGCACAGTAAATCTATCAACCTTTAGAGTCTTCCCATTGGTGTGGTGTGATAGTTCGGGGAGGGAAGCAGCTCAGGTGTCACCCTTGTCACTTGCCCGAGGTTTAAAATTGCGAGGTCAATCGGCAATAGCTCTCGTTTTATAGTGCGACGCACATAAGAGCTCATTCACTCCCAAAAAATGAGAGTCGCGTTATCCAAAACCACATTAACTATGTCAAAGATTGTAAGAGCTTTGCTAAAGGCTTGGCTTGTAGTACTCTAGATTAGAAAAAGAGGGCGCTGCTGTGGATGAGATATAACTGTTTTTTTTAAATTTTTTTTTTATTTAGACGGAAAAAGGACTGGGATGTAGAAACGTGAAGATGTCTGTAGTTTTGTTTTAAAAATCTATGTAGTGTATAAATGTAAATAGAGCTGTGTGCTGTAAAAATTAAAAATGAATGGTAAATCCAGTAAATGGTAGTAAAGTTTTAAATTAACTATTTAACATCAAGACAAGATCCAAGTTTTCATATTAGTGTGATGTGGCAGTTAAGAGTGGATGCCAGCTTAGGTGCTGTTCTTATCATATGACCAAGGATTGTCTAGTACCCTTCGTTTACCTTCAAAGAGCAACGTTAATAAAAATCAATCAATCCAAGAACTATAATGTTAAGATTTTGATTTCTTTTTTAAAAAAATTCAGTGTCGAACATTTTGAAGTATCAAATAAGTGAATAATGGCATGCAATGTAATAGTAAAAAAACAAAAACAATTTAACTGCAGTATTTTATGTTTCTTATTTACACACACAAAAACTCGCTTTTTTGTATTTATTTAGAATTGCACAGTTTTCTCAGTTACAAAAACTTTTTATAAGTAAAAGATTTAGTTATTTGTATGTAGTTGTTTGATTAGAATAGAAAAGTTGCAAAATTTTAGTTTATTCGCTGTTGAAGAGTTTTGTTTTTATGTGCCTTGTTGGCGCAGTTAGTACTTACCTCAGACAATCCTTCTTAACCCTCTATTTTCTTTTTTTTCTCCCTTCTTTATTTTGTTTTCAGTAAAATATTGCTTCCCTCTGTACTTTTAAAGTTCTTTAATCTTTTCCATTCTTCCGTAAATAAAAGGGAGAAAAATAAAACTTGTTATTGTTGCGGGTTCTCGAAAGAAACTTCACCTGTTTGCTGGACTTCTTTTGTGATTATTTGAGCTCTTTTTTTCTAGAAATTTTGTGATTGACACAAGCTTAGTCCAGTTTCAGGAAAGTACTCTTTGGTTGTTATGCTTTACGTTAGACTGCGGACTTAGCTATGGCTTAGAATTTTTACTTGCAGCCCTAGATATATTAAATAGATTCATCTCTATGAATAAATTCTATTTTTTTTCCAACTATAGACTATTGTATGATTGATCTTGGGATTGGAATTGAAGGGTTTTTTTTTGTATGTATGTTTTATATTTCTAAAACTATGAGAAAACTTTTTACTCGATACTGAATCCATTATGAACATTCCCATTTCAAGTCATGTGTTTTATTCATACTTAAATTGATATTTTTATAGTTGCAAGTATAATGTTTTAGATCTTTCTGTTGCAAAAAAATAGTAACTTGCGCGTTGAATAATTTTTTGAAATAGATTTAGCACATTAGCATTATAGAAAGTTTATTTTTTTCTGCATAATTTTTTTTGATAAATTTTTGTATTTATTATGTTTTTTCCCTTTTCTTCTTATTCACTCTTAGAAGTATATTTCAAGAGCAGAATTAAACTTATATCAGATTTAGAAAACGAATTACCGTATATTCCGGCGTATTATGCGCACTGAAAAATAATGCACACACCTATACTTTCTACCTAGACTTTTAATTTTTAAGTATATTCGTCGTATATAACGCACAACCGTTTTTTTTCAATTCCTACTATTATTTTCACTATCTCCCTATATGTATCGTGTTCAAAGTTTCAATCGTTAATAAAATACACTTTAAAGCGCTCAATTGAGCTGAAATTTTATATACACGAGTATTTTGGATGACAATACGGTAATGTAATTATAATTAAAAAATTAATTGATTAATACTAATTATTCAAAGAATTACAGGTACAGTCACGTTGGCATAATTTTTAGTGACTTAGCGACCATTTTGGCGACTTGCGTGAAAACTTAAAGAGGTTTTTTTCTCTCACATTTTTAAGCGCTCATTTGAGCTGAAATTTTCTATACACGATTGTTTTGGTTGACAATACGATAATTTAATTATAATTAATTAAATTTAATTCACTGAAACTGAGTATTTAAAGAATTACAGGTGCAGTCACGTTGGCTTCATTTTTGGTGACTTAACGGCCATTTTTAGGCGACTTGTGTCAAAACTTTAAAGCATTTTTTTCTCACGTCTTAAAGCATTCAGTTGAACCGAAATTTTATGCATACGATTTTTTTGGATGACATTACGATACATTAATAATAATTAATAAAAATTAATTGCCACTTAATATTGCGATTCTGTTACATGTATATACATATTTATATTAATTGTAATTATTTAATAAAAGTAGCTAAAATAATATTTTTCTTTGTTGACCTAAGTCAGAATTAACTTATTTTTTTATATTACTTTTTCTTACAAAAATGTAAAATGTACGTGAATTCTTTTATCGTTTAAAGGCATTTATTAGAATTACTAACCCAGGCTTTTAAACAATGGTATACTTCTAAAACTACAAACCTAAAGATCAAGAAAAGAGGGTGGGAGACAAAATTTATAAGGTATTTTAATGCTGAGCATTTTTAAGGTATATCATTTCGTTTAAATGAAAAGTGTTAAAAATTTAATTTTCTTTTGCTCATATATCCTTTATTTTTAAAACTATATTTTTCTTACATTCCGTATATAACGCGCACGCGTTTATTCCAATCTCATTTTTTGAATTAAAAGTGTGCTGCATTATACGTTGGAGTATACGGTACATCAAAATAACAAGTTCCGTTTCAGAACTGTTAATTTGGGGCGTATAAAAAAACAGTAAAATGCCACAAGAATTAATACGTATCTTGCAATAGTGGTACTAAAGAAAAATACGTATTATTTACTATTTGGGTGATCAATTGAATTTTATAATAAATGCAATTAATTTCTTACTGTAATTAAATTTTCGGTGAACAGCTTTGGTGTAATTGTTGCTTGTAATTTTGTTACAAATAAATAAATACAAGTACACACATTTAAAATGCAATCATAGTTTTTCAAAAAATATGTATTTTTGCGTTTTGATTATCTTTTTTGATTAAACTTTTAGTGATAATTTTTTATTACATTTTTATTTCAAGTAAAGAGTAGAGTTATAAATAAATTTTAATTTTGTTAAGTAAATAATTTAAATTTAGTTTTTAGTGACATCACATTTGAAGATAGTTAATTTCTGTGATGTTGCATTATTTAGACAGCCACAACACACACACACACACACACACACACACACACACACACACACACACACACACACACACACACACACACACACACACAAGTAACATATATACTGATTACGGCAATTGATTTTTGCTCATCTATCTGGCGGAAGGAGAAATATCAGTATATATATTGCACCAAAAGATAACCATGTTTTATTGACATTATCTATCAAATAAGTCAACGCGGTTATTCGATTGATATTAATCAGGTGGAGCAAATATCAAAAATAATTGAGAAAACCATCATTATTTTGTTCATTCCTGACCTTGTCGCTCGATTCATTTTAGATAGGTCAAAATAATTCCCGGAACGTTCAAAGAGTTTACCCGAAAAATCCAATCCTACAATGTGTTGATTAAAAAATTCATCAATACGTCATTTTTAATTAATTTATCTTTGCAAATCATATACATCTGTAATTGTTCAATATCAGTTTAAATATCAAAAAGGCATGTAAGTGTTTCGAAATTTTAGATGGCAAGTAATATGTCAAATTTTTGTTTGCTCTTTACTTGTGAAGAATAATGGATTTTTTCATCGTGAATTGAAAAAGAAATATAATTTCTAGATTACTCTCAATTAAGGTGGACAATTACAACTAGTAGAATGTTAAAATTTGAAATTGTTTGTGGATGAAAAATTAAATGATTGTCTCTTCCCTTTCTTATCAATGGCCGAAGTAGCCTGGTGATTACTGTTACGGACTCGTGGCTGGCGTGTCATAAGTTTGAACCTAGTGCCACTGCAGACCTCTTTTGTATAGGGGACCAATGCAAGCTTCATCCTTTATCGTATGTGGTAGTTTGGAGCACTTGGCCGACGCTCAAAATGAAGAAGTCCGTTGCCAATAGCTATCTCTCTCGTGTTGCTTTATAGTGCGACGTAAATAAACTCTCCCTCACTCCCTTTTATCAGCTATCTTTAAATCGCAATTACATAATTTTACACTGTGTCAAGGTATTTATTTCTCTTAATCGTTTACCTCTTCACATGTTTTGAAAAATTTTAAAATTATTTTATAATTTTAATACATGTATACTAAAATTATGTGAGTGATGTTTGACATCGATTGAAAAACCTTGACCAAGAATATATTTCTGTAGCTTATCGTAGATTTTTATACGATTTTTACAGAATATTCTCTGTAAAAACTTCGATATTGGTTATTGTTTGTTAAAACATATATCGGCTCTAATTACTTTTTCCAAAAAACGCGAGACCGGTTTTTTCTTCCAAGTGATTAAAGGATTTCGTTTCCTTATAATAAAAATATGACTTTTAGAAATAACAAAAATAACTAATGTTGATGATGCTCCACTGTTACTGACCCGTGTAGCGGAATGTCTGAACTTTTGTAGATTCTTTTGGTACGAAACAAAAAAATCTCGAAATTCGGTCAATGGTGCGAAAAGAAGAATTGCAAGAAATACCATTAAGAGGTGAATAGATTGTCCTAAGATAGAAAAGCAAAACATTGTTGGGAATGAAAACAAAGTTTAGAAACCTCGGATAGAGAATTGGTTGATGAAACTGGAACACTATAGCACTCTTGATGGAGAACTGTTATCGAGTTCCTTTAAATTGGAACATTTTGTTAAGGTCATGTCTTTGTTATATCTGTTCATGTTGCTTGTTTAAGTGACTGCTTTTTCAGATGATAATGAAGATTAATATGACTGGGATCTAACAAGTTTCTGTGTTCTGTAAGTTAGAAATTCTTATATTTGATAATACACCTATATTTTGTCTTAGTGAATAGGTCTTGCATTCTTGAATCTTTTACAATGAAAATAACCTTTACTAATTATCTTTAAACTTAAAAGTAATTATATTGAGCTGAATTTTTTTTCTTTCGTAAATTAATTTTGGAGAAATTCAGAACTACATGCGACTCGTTCAAAATTTAAATTTACTCAAAGAGGATTAATTAGCCATTCCTATTTTTTTAATTCAGAGTTTGGATAGCAGTTTAATAGTTTATTGATCACTAGCTACACAAAAATGGATAAAAGTTAAGCTGGATAAAATTGTAATGCGGTATATGAGTGTAAATTATGTACCATAAAGCAACTAGATTGAAAAATGCATGCATTATTTATGCTTACATCTCAGTAAAATGTTTTTGATGCATCCGGTAAATTGAACTTTAAAAAACAATCTGAACGAATAGTGTAGAAAGGCTAATTTTACGTTATATAAATCTGTGGAGTCTCAATTCTTCAAGTTTGTGTAGCTCAAAATTACAAGCACTGTTACCAATCGCGGCAGTGTTGGCTTGAAGTGTGACGTTTATAAACAATCAATTAGTAATAAATCTAAAATAATGATAAAACTATTTATTAAAGAAATTAATATAATATTAAAAAGACCATCAAAATAAATTCGTAAAAGAATAGTAAAGGTATGAAGTAGATAATTTTTTTAGAAATGCTGTAGTTTGGCTATTCCATTGATTATGTAATTGATTATTCATTGAAGTGTGGGCCTCTAAAATGAATTGGTTGCTGGTAATCTTTATTGCTGTCTTAATAAAATACTTAAATTACGAAGTATAATAAAATCGAATTTATTTTAAAGGCATATGTGTTTATTTTGAATTAGTTGAATTTATTTTAAGGAAGCATTTTATATGATATGGCAGTTTATAAAGAAAGCATGTGTACAGGTATTCATTACATTCTACCTTATCATTGGGATTATTTTAT
Organism: Trichonephila clavata; assembly: GCA_019973975.1. Lineage (NCBI taxonomy): Eukaryota > Metazoa > Arthropoda > Arachnida > Araneae > Nephilidae > Trichonephila > Trichonephila clavata. The sequence continues at coordinate 117,722 of BMAO01037491.1, read as the reverse complement.
GGGAACTAGTACTTTCAAGAAAAATGTTTTGGGGGCTATGTTTTTGGTGGTATATACGATGCTTTTTAGCGCGTTTTTCACGTAGTGTAAAAAAAGCGTTATTAGAACGCAAATTTCGTCTTCGTCTTCGTTCCATATTTTGTCGTACCTTTTTCTCAGCCAATAAGCAACCGATTGACCTCGGGTTTTCGGCATTTGGTCGCATTTGTGCCCTAGATGAGCCGAATCATATTTAAATTTAATAATTTTTAAATTAAAACATTTTTTTAAGTATAGTACTACTTTCTGTTAGTAAAAAGTTTATAGTTGCATTATTGTACAATATAACACGTGAAAAACGCAATAAAATTACTTGGTCATGCCAATGATTGATATCTTGTTTATAACTTAATCTATCTTGATGAAGAAGCAAGAACAAATTTATTTGCTAAAAACTTAAGTTTCATCCCCCTGATGGATCGAGCTCATCTCTTATCGTGTAACAAGGGTGTGTGCCTTCATTATCTGTGCCAAGTTTCAAAATTGCTTTAATTAATATATTATTCATATATACTTTGCTTAGACTATTAGTACATTACAGAGCTAAAATCTGATACTCTTCATATGTATTAGGACTTGAAAGATAATTCTGATAAGGAATCTTTAATGGATAATTTATAATGTACTGGATTCAATTAAACCACTTTTCATTTTTGCATTTCTTTGCAATAAGTCAATGAGACACTTATTTCATTTTGTTTCTAAGCAAAGTCGTTGTGTTTTTCAATCTTTTATGTCTGGAAACTTAAATCTTGCTATTTTTTTTTTTAAATTTCTCTGGTTATACCTTAATAAGATCAAAATGTCAATGCTTTTACATCACGAACATGAAGTTTATAATTGAAGATATGTTTTCCCATGCCTTTTGTCATATAGAATGACCATGGTTAGAAAAGAGTGTGTTTCTGTTTTGTATTAGTTTTTTTTTAGTGTCGTGATATACAGTTTCTCTTTTTATGAAATTTAAAAACATACAAATTAATTTTCTAATTTTCTACCCTGATGTTTGCTGATTAACTTAAATATTTTTTAAAAAAAAAATCACTTATTTTTAGTGTATGCTGTATTGTGATTTCTAATTCTGATGGTTATACAGTGAATTAAATAGCTTACGTTTTTGGCACTTTATGAATAGGTTGTTTTGGATTTATTTTATATTTATTTTATATTAATTTAGTACTTTTACATTAATTTGCTTCTGTATTTGATTTTCTAATTTTAATTTTTACTCAGTAATATAGTTAAAATAAAAGGGTAAGTAGACACCATTAAAATGTTCAACCCTCTAATATTCATCCTAAGTCTGATAGTTTGCTTAGTATTTCAGTGGCTATTCTTTATTGTGTCTGATAATTTTATTGTATTTCTAACTTATTGTAAGTGCCTAAAATTCAGTAATTATATTTACTTTGTTATATATATATATAATACCACGGTAATGTTTAAATACATATAAAGGAAGTCTCGTCTTTTTTAACTCATCCACTCACATGTTTTTGAACATTTTAAGTTGAAACAAAATCATTAATTATATATGGCTAATGTCTAATGAATGAATTAACTTTTGAAACATTTGCTATCGTCTTAAAATATCTCATACGTTTTCACTTCCAAGATACAAATACATTATTGTCCGTTTCAATTGAAGTAAAGAACTTACTCTAACAAGAGCAAAATATAAATGTATATATTTGTTCTTTGTGGATTTATAAAAGTAGACTTTATTCTCCCCCTTCTTGGTTAAGCCGAAATCTGACGTTGAAGTCTTCCTTTTGCCTTTCACTCCAAAAAAAAAAAAAAATACCAGTGGGATTTGAAGTACAGCCTTGTATTCTAAATGTAAACATACTTCAACTTTTATTCTACCGAAGCATTCTTTAAATATTGAAGTACAGTTGAGCTCATATTATCAAGTTTCAAGAATGCGCATTAGTCTTGAAATATTGAAAATCTCTTAGTTTACTGTCAGTTCTTTCGGCCTTTCCCCGCAGCTTTACTTTTGAACTCACTTTATACATAAAACTTTTATTTCTCAATTCTTTGCCAACTCCACCATCAATCCTGTTTTTTCTTCCCCTTTTTCTGCAGTTTCTTTTGATCATTAAAGTAGCCAGCTCGTTTGATTCCGGTGCTCACATTTTCTCCCTCGCTGGTCAATATACTAGGACCTTTAACTTGAAACAAAATCTAGTACACGGTGCACGATCCACTAGGTTATCATCTAAACGTGCTTTTGGGGTTTCTCGTGAGTTAGTCGTGTCTTTTAACATGTTTTTTACTTCCTTTTTGGAAGATAATTTCTTCTGAGGGAATCTTTTTCACGCTTAAGATCATTCCCTTAACATCATTCAGGATCGATTCCCGGTTGGCTCTCCCTTTTTTTGTCTTTTTCACGAGGTTTTGTCACATGAATTTCAACGATGAAAAATTACGTTTCTCTCTGGAATGATTTTTTTTTTTTGAAAAGTTTATACTTAATGTAATTGAATTATAAGATCTATAGAATGAAAGTGGATTAATGGCAAACATGAAATTAAATTATTGATGATGACTAGTTTAGCATTAGATTTTCTCATGGTTTCCAAATATTCTGTTTTTAATATTCAGTACTTTTAAGTGAATGGAAATATTTTACTTCTTGTCTCCAAATCATACATGTGAGTGGCGCACACAGGAATTTTTCAATGGAACATATAAAGCTTTTGATCGTGGGTCTATTCGTTCAAAAATTGTATCCTTGAAAGTAGACATTTTTGACATGAAATCTCATATTGGAGCATGATACGCGAGAACGATGGGGTCTTGAGTCGAAAGCCCATCATTCTCGTACTATGTTCCAATACGCCGCTCAACATATTCTTTTGATTTCGTCAATTTTCAGGACTAATTAAACTAATTATTGAATAAATAATTAACATTAACTAATAAAATTAATTATTAATAACACATACTTAATAAACGTTTACGTATTGTATACATAGGATTATAATCAATCGAAAAAAAATCAAGGGCTATGGGGGGTCCGGACCTGGGGACTTCCTTGTGTGCGCCACTGATACTTGTCATATATTTTATGGCACTATTTTATAAACTTTGCACGGCATTTTTTTTTGTAATAAAATTGTACCTGAATTTCATTTACTCTTATCTCTTTTTAGTAATTTTCTACAAGAACAAAATTCAGGTGTACTGTAACCATAGTCGAATTCATATTACAATGGCAGATGCAAATAATATTTTTTTACCAATCTATTTAGAATATTTAAATAGACTTTGAATCAGGATAATAATTCATATTAAATTTTTTTATCGCATATAATTATTTTAAAGCAATGCAACACTTCTCAGAAAACTAATATATAATATGCTATTTTTTTAATTATGCTTGTAAAAAAATAGAGGTTTGTTTTATTATTTTAAATCCAGTTCTACCTGAACAAGGATGTATAATATTATTAAGTTTTATTATTATTGTTTATTAAGTTTTGCTACCGAGGAAATTTAACTCTTAAAATATTTTGCTATACATTATCCTGATGTTTATTTACACAATGCATACCTCTAACCTTTTTATGTGAAATTTTGGGAGAAAAGGCTTTAAATCCTGATATTTAATACCAAATTACTTAAGTTCAAGCTCATTAAAATAGAGTTAATTATATTATGATATTATATGATAGTTAATTATATTATGTAATTTTAATTATTTTGGGACCTAATGATGGTGTGCATGTTAAGATTTTCTCATCGCATTCTTTTTCATTGTATTGTCAATGGTTATGAAACTAGTTCAAATTTGCGAAACTTAACTTACTTTAGCTATCAACATTTATTTTTATTGATAAAACAGAATAAAAGGTAATATTTTATCACTTAAATCATCACGCTTTTTTAGAACTGTCTATTACTGGTGATTCTTTTCTTCTGTATGATTTTGATTTTCCCATTCAACTTTGGCTTAGAGCATCAGTACGAAATGATAGATGTTATCTTTCATTGTGCGGCACATTGATGGGCGGCCGGAAGTTAAAGATTTAGGCTATTTAAAGTTTTCATTTTCGTAGCGTGTTCGCTCTTTTTAAGGATTTGGCTCATATCTTTTTTTCTTTTATTTTATTTCCTCTTTTTAAAGTAGCGAAGTAGAAAAACTCTTTTTACTGCAACATTCCTTTTTTTGGGCATTACGTTTTTAAAAGCTGTTTTAGATGGAATATAAATTATTTAAAATTGTAAATACTGTATTACATCAAATTTAAGTTCATTTGACATAATCTGTCAAAATGAGGTTTTATCTATGTTCTTGGGTTCTGTTTCGAATCATCACTTTTTGATTTAATTAGTAAAATTTTTCACAATAGCATCAGCATTTTTTCTTCTTTCAATTTTACATTGGATATGAGTTTTGCTCATTCGTATCTGAAATTCATGTAAATTTCAAATGCATGTTTATCCATTTAAAGTTTCTGATTTATGAAATTTATTGTTTTTTTTATAAAATATTACTGTAGCTTTTTTGTTTCATTGTATGATTTAGGAAGACGTTGTAAAAATAGTTATGTTGACTGGAGGAAAAAAAAACAGGCAGTCATTTATTGTTAATTAATTTATAAAATTCAAGAGCAATCGAGTGTGTGTGTGAGGAAATCTACTCACGCACCGCTAAACAAAAAGGCGCCAAAAGTATCATCAAAACATAGGAAATAATCTAAAAAATTCATTTTGACTAGTAAAAATCCGAAATTACAATTAGTCTTAAAAGATAGCCCAAATTACTAGCGTGAATGTTACATGTGAAAATATTTGCTTTTATACCCTTTTTTTTATGTAATTTTTTGGTTTAGTAATCTACAACAGCGCCATAAATACCCCTATTGGCGTTTTCTAGAACTAATTTTGTTCCCCATTGAATCTTAATTTTCATGTCATCATTAATCTTCATACCAAGTTTTGTGTTATTGCGGTTATAAGATCGAACTACAGGTGGTTCTGTGAATAGTGTTAGTTTTAAAAAAAAATTCTGTGTATATATATATATTTCTGTGCAAACGAAATTAGTCTACCTAAAGTAATACACCTGAAGCCTTGTCTATTTTTTTATGAATAAAAATTAAAAACACAAGAAGCCATACAAGATGAACAGTTAATACTGTTTTGAACATTTTTTCAACTTTCGTAAATCAATTTTCGAAATAGGTGTCTTACGTAAATTACTTCATCATTCTGTTTCTGAAAACGTCACATTTTTAATGTTTTGATTAATAATTTATATATATATATATATATATTCTTTTTGTTATCATGTTTGGTGAATTTTATATATTTAAGCCTTAATTACCACAAACTGTAAGATATGGTGTACTACATTTAGATAAAATTGACTGTTATTTCATTTAATCTTGAATTACAGTTAAGTGAATCACTTTAGTTTTCGGATTAACAACAAAAATGTTTCACAATCGTGAAAAGTTCCAGAGTGGCCCAATCATTAGGTCGTTCAGTCAGCACCATCCAAATTAAAAGATCCCGCATGCTTCAATCTTTCCATTTATTCTGATTTTCTTTTACATTTGATTTCCCTTTGGATTTACTCAATCCTTTCCGAAATCCTTATTCTCTGTGAACTCTACTACCGTTTCAAAAGTTGCATCTTTGTTTACCCCAAAGCTTTGGGAATACACCTGAAGTCTACCGAAGCTTTTAATGCTGCTTTTCCATTACCATTAAATCATTGTTTATGTGCTCGTGATTATAATTTGTTGGAAATGATAGAATACATTGAGATACTTTCAATCCTTTTAGATCTCAAGATCTGTATGTAGATCTTTAAGATGTAGATCTCAGATTTATACCCTGAAGCATATAATGCACTTGAAATTTATGTGTTTGTTTAATCAGTTATATCTTATAATCCATTATTTTTCAAACTCTATTTTCTGCTTCTTGTATATCATATGCTTCTGTTTTATTCCATTACACTACTTGAAATTGGATTTGATTCATATATGTGTTCAGAGTGGTTGATCGATGAAAACTGAGCAACATTGTCATTTATTTTTATTGCAATGCAATATTCATATTGTCAAGTATATTTTTCGTTTCTTAATATATTTCCATTTCTCAATTTCCACTCGTAGACTGAAGATTGTTAAACACTGCTATATAAAAATAATAAACATATTATTCAGTTTTAGAGCATGTTTGGATTTTCGACATTTATTACAATTATTTACACACATAAAATTGGAAAAACATTTTGAAATTCCTTTAAAAACCTTTGTGTATTATTTTTAATGCACACTTACTGGTCTTATGTACACATTGCCATAAAAATTTGCGCTCCAAGAAAGAGCTGTTAGAATAAAACGAAATTTTACATAAGTACAATTTATGTTAGAATAAAACGAAATTTTACATAAGTACAATTTTGATGTAAGATCAAAAGCAAAGCAAAATGATTATTTACTGTTGGAAAAAATTACGAATGTAGGTTTTAGTACCCTGCCGGGTTCACCTGTAGCATGAATGCATGATGTGATATGGTTGGGCAGTGAGGCTTGCGAGTCCCGTTTGATGTCCTGTGATATATTTCGTTTCACAGTCGTTGTAAACTCTCCCCTAATTCGACCAGATTCGTAGGCAATTTAACTTGCTGTCAAAAATAGTTCCAAATATAGTTAATTTGTGAAAACTCTGGGGATCAAGCAATTAAGGGAATAGTGGAAATCTGGCGGAGGCAGTACTTTGCTGTGTAGGGGCGAGCATTTTTCTGTTGAAAACTCATGACACGCGAACCATGAGTCCGTGGCCTTGGCAACTAAGCTATCGCGACTACTGATTTATAATGAAGCGAGTAGTTCATTAAAGTATATTTCTCTCTCAATATAGTAATGAAGTCAGAACTTAATATTAGCTCTTTAAAGTATTTTCTCATTCTGAAAAAAAGTATTTGTTCTATCCTTTTATCATTAAATGATATTAGCTTTAAATATAATGTCTAAACACCGTATGTTCTTGGCATATAGCCATCCGGCAATAATGTTGGCCTGATTTAACTTTTTGATAAAACAAATTTCGACAGTAAATTTTGGTATATTCTGAGATAAAATCATGATCTTAATCTAATTAATCAATAAAGATTCCTTATTTTTTTTAAAGCATTATTTTTGGCAAATAGTATTTTTATCCTTTCCTTCGCTTCCCCTCATCAAAGAAAAGACTGCAATTTCATAATGAATTAAAATAGTGGGAATGATATTGTGCCTCCTTTTCGCTACAAAATTTGAGTTGCTTTCCGAATGAATTATTTTCCCTTCCATATTTGCTCTAAATGTACTTAATAATTAAGAAAACAGTTTTAAGAATTTAAACGCAGATTTCACACACACGCACGCATTTTTTCACCGGCAGTATCTGAACTTAATCGTCTTTAAAATAGAAAAATGGATTTTTTAAAAAAAAAAAAAATAAACATTAAAAAAAGGGGATGCGTATATGCAACTCGAACTTTTCTAAATATATATTCTGTACATTATTCTTTATTCTGTTTTTTAAATGTATTTATATATTTAAAGTCTATGCACGAACGGGACGGTTTAAACCGAAAAAAAGTGTAGTTTTTCACAAAAAGACAAAATTTGTGAGGAATTTCGATTTTGTGGATTGAAAAATGGTACATACGTTTTATACCGTTGACCGATTTCGCCACCGAAATGACATCGCTAATTCAAAAAATGTTGCCAAATGCTGTCATAGTTATTGATACTGTGCTCAACCGGGAGCGGGAACGGTTCGTACTACTGACTGTATATCGTGACATTTGGCAACGTCTTTTGTTTGGCGAAATTGGTTGAAGGTTTAATACGTACTAGAATATACTACATTTTAATAGTTGATTTAAAAAAAAGCTTATGTTTTTTCGCTTATAAGTAAGTCATGAGGATTGTTTTGTGAGTAAATAATTATGATTAGAACTTAAAAGTACACGGGGAATTACTGCCTTTCCCTGTAAAAGAAAGTGAGGTGAAAAGTGCACACGATGGAGATTGCTGGGATGATTTTTTTAACCATAAAGTTTGGATGAAAGATGTCAAAGCAGTGTCTTTGTTCACGCACTTTTTCCCCCTTTTATTTTTCACGACTATCTGAATTGTTCTTGACAGGACTTAATTTTCTGGATGAAATTAGCCAAGTTGATCAGGTTCTTCGAAATACTCTTTGGAAAATTGTAAAAATTTTTAACTTCGTTCCAGAAGCCCCCCTCTGTATCGATTATGTTTTTCTCCCGCTTCGCACTATCACTTTGTCGCCATTCTTCTTTAGAAGAACGCCTAAATTACATTAGCAAAACTGGGAAGAAAATCGCGAAGCTGCCATTCGACGCCTGACAGATTGACGTCCCGAATCGATCGACTTCTAGCCTTTTGTGCAGAGAGGTTTTGCGCTTAAAGGGTTTCATTTCAAAAAAGAAATAAGAGCTAAGTAACGAAAAATAACAAATCAAGAAAAGTTTTTATTTCCAAATGCATGGTTTCAGTTATCCTTTTTAGAAACGACCTATCTCTGTCAGATTCGCTGCAAAGCTATCGATTATTATATTGATAGCAGTGTTGCAGACTTTGACACTTTTTACGTTGCATTGTATTAAAAAAAAAGGAACTTTTCAATTTAGGGTGGCTTTCAATGATTAACTACTCATTCCAGTTCAAAAAAGAAGCTAACTGCATGAAGCATAGAGCCATTAGCTTTACGTCTTTCAGGATGGATTGTCTCACTTGGAGTTTAAACTGGCTTTCAATCCTAATTGAGCTTCTTTTGTCAGATTCTTTTTTCGGCTCTCTAATTTTGGGAACTAAGGTTTTACTCACAAACAACTATAATTACCTTCATGTATGCATTTATATCTTAAAATAAAGCCTGTTATGTATTGACTTTACGAATCGTGTAAAAATACTTTTTTTCCTAAGTTTGTATGTTGGTTTTAGTTTGATTTCTTTTTCTGATGTGGTTTTTCAATTTTGTTGGATTAATGTTTTAATTAACTGCGTTAAAAATGAAGAATTTAGATGGGTATTAGTTATAGCTAAATAGTATTTAAAACCAACTTTTTAAAAATTGTTTTCGTAAAACTGGAACAAAGTTTTTTTTAAAAAATTTTCTCCTGTACTATATTAATATTAGTGACTTGTTGCTAAATAGAAATATCATATTTTTATTTTAAATTTAAAGGTTTTTAACAACCTTAGATGGATATATGGAAGCTCAAGTTATGAGTAACATACATAATATACTCTGAATAAATTAAATAATTAATAGTCTCCTTATTCAAAATTTTCATTATATTAATATGTCTTGCTCATAAATAAATGCTGTAATTTTTGCTGATGCATTTCCTAATGTCGTTTATAAAAAAAAATTATCTGTGCTTTGGAAATCGTGAATTAAAATGTGCACATATATTAACGTATTAGAGTCGTCTGTTATATTATTTCTTCGTATTTTTTGTAATTCATTTTGCAGTATTTAATTTCGAATATCAGGTAAGACAAATGTATTAAAACCCTGAATCATGATTAGTGCCAACTCAAATGTCGTCATCTACTTTTGACCGAGGCTCAAAATAAAAAGTTTCGTCACCTATAGCCATCGTGTTTATTTGAAAAATGCAACAAACTTAACAACAACTTAGCAATGCAACATGCAACAATTTAAGCAATAATTCAATCAGTTTAAAATAAACTTATATTTGATCAGTAGTCCTTGAATTATTACACGTTGGTTCTAAATCATGGAAAATGTCTTAGCGACAAGTATAATTCTGTTTGAATTTTATAACTAATTAATTCAAATGCATAGTTGAAAGTAATAATTAATGAAAGAAAAGATGTATCTTAATGACGTCATTTTCATCCGAACTGAGGTAAGAAATTTTGTATTTATTTAAATAACAGATCTATTAACAATTAGAAAGAAACCATTTTGATTAGTTATTGAGGTAACTCACAAAATTCTTTTTTGAATGTATTGCAAATTGCATCTTAAAGTATTAAAATTTTAAGTAATTAATGAATATTTTTACAGGTTGTAACAATTTGGTTTTTGTTACAGTTTGTTGGTAACAATAATAATTACTATAATGAAAGAAAAATATAGTCGAAATAAAGTTCATTACATAAATTTTACATTCATATCATGCGATAAAACAACATAAAATATTTGTGAAAAAAAACAAAATATAAAGTGTCAAAACATGTTATGTGATGTGATTAGCAAGTAAACTTTAATCAAAATTAAGAGCATATGTCCCGTCCCGAACTTTTGTAAAATGACATTTTCTTCGTCGAACATTTTGTCTGTTTTATGTACAAACTTTATACACTGCAAATTTAAAATGTGGTAATGCTGTGAAACTTCTTTCACGTATCCAAACAGAGCGACAGCTTTAAATATTCTGTGAACGAACATTTGTACAATTCATCAATTATATCTCACGCGTCCGAATTCGGAAGTAACGCAAAGTCTAATTATGTGAATAACTTTTAATTCAGTGTTTCCATTCTGCAACATAAGTACATATTCTTTATTTCCTCTGGAGTTCTTCGAACGGAATGTTTTCTTCTTTTCCTGTTTTTAAAGGAAGGAAATTAGGTTACAACTGGAAAATCCTAAATTTGCCGATTGCGTGATAGCTCTCATCAGTAAGTAATAACGATTTAGCATCGTCCAATACTATGTTGTTTCGTTTTCACCGGTCGAAAGAAAGGTTTGTAAAATAAACTAGTGAATTGTACTGAACATTTTTCCAGCCACATTCGGAATTGCTTGTTACTTTTATTCTGTTGGAATTTATGAATTCCTGTTTGTTTATTGATATTAACGATTTATGATTGATTATAATGTAAATATAGGGAGAAGGGTTATATTGATTCTTCTTGCCCTCAGGTACAATATTAAAAGGATTTTCCTCTATCAAGAACGATGCATAATACAGCTACCATGGAGTGTTTCTTGAGCGAATATATTCTTTTTTTAATACTTTCGCGATATTTTTACTTTTATGCAGCAGTGCTATTCAATGAGAACGGAAAACGTTTGAACAATGAACTATAACCTATATAGTTTATGCTGTGTTTCCACCCCCCCCCCATCTAAATGCATTTTTATTTTGATGTAAAACGACGACTCGGTGGCTTATAAGTAGCGTGGCTACCTGGGACGCTCAAGGTTGCGAGTTCAAGCCCGGTTGTAGTCAATAGGTTTTCTGGATGTGAAAATCGTAGGCACGCATGCTTTATGATTATGTGGCATTTAAACAATCCCTTGGGCATCAATTTGGCTCTGGACTCTCTACAATATTTGCATCCGACGAGTGTTTGTATTGAATAAATTCAAGCGTCACAATTTGGTAGTGGAAGTCGCCAGTATATGGTGCCACCTAAGAAATGGCACCCGCTCTTAGGTACTTGCAGTGCCTGCGAATGGTTCCATTTGGAACAAACAAACATAAAAATATTGATGTAAAACTACTTTGTTACGCGCATCTAGTTTAAATTTAATTAAATAATGTTATACTCATTGCCTGAACAATTCATGTTAGTTAGGGAACTATCTTCAAATTAAAGTTATATATGTGCTTATCGTATATTCTGTCGTATAGCGCGCATTTTTAATAAATACATAAAGTGCGGTAGAAATTTAAGGGTGCACTTTATACATCGATATAAAAAAATTAAGCTTTAAAAATAAAGAAAACATGAACATAAAAATTTAATTTCTATATTTATCTAAACACTGTTCATATAAAATCAAAGACATACTTTGTAAATTTTGTCGCCCCGTCTTGTCTTTAGGCTTGTAGTTTTAGTTGTACACCATTGTTCAAAAGCCTGGGATAGTATTTTGAAAAGAGGACTTCAAGAAATAAGAGAATTCCACATACATATTTTAGATTTCATAGAAGAAAAAAAAAAAGAGTGCGCGTTATGACGTCACATGTTGAAGAGAGGGAGAGAGTGAATATTTACGTTGCACTGTTCAGCTACACGAGGGGACCGTGAATTTTAAACCATAGTTAAGTGACAAGGATGACACCTGAGCTGGCACCCCCGTCTTTTAACTACCCCACCACACCACCGGGAGGACGCTTGAGCTCTCGATAGATTTAACATGCATCGCTCTCCTACACCGCGGGGCCGCACGTTTAAAGGCAAATATTTCTAAATAATAAAAAATGCAGTTAAAAAGTATAGGTGTGCGTAATACGCCGGAATATGCTTTAATGTTAACAAAGACGATGGAATGGAATTATATTCGAAAGTGCTTGGTAAAATTTATAACGCGCTGAACAATATTAATTAAGATTTTAGAATTTTGAGTGTGCAGAGTAAAAATATGTAACATTATATAGTAATTAATTTGAAAAGAAGTGACTTTGTAAATAAAATTGGAATATGTGTTTTTACATTATTTTTAGTTTGTCGTACCTATGTATTCGAACATCTGAACATATATTCTCTCCTTAATTTTCTTTTAAAATGTTGGAAACATCAGGCGACTTCAAAAATGTACATACATTGAATATCACGTTCCATGCAAAAATTGCAGATAGTAGTAGAAATGCGTGAGGCATATGATTTAAAATAAACTTAGTTATTTTATAGAGGAAAATTATAATGTAGCTGTAATATCTTATTATATGTTATTTTCAACATTATTTTGTTGCTTGACAACGAATCATTTCAAAAAACCATTATCTAAATTGGATTAGCAATCTGGCTACCACAATTAGATAATTTTTTCCTTTATGAAACTCTCTTCGGCACAATACTTTTCGAAATATGATTTAGAAGAAAAAAAACACGAAAAAAAATATTAATGATTATATGAGAGTGATATTGACTAATATTTCTGTTTAAAAATGAAATTTGCCCTTCTGATCACACATGCGGAAAAATTACGCTTGTCTTTCGCACAAACTGCTCACAGAATTTCATGAAAATAAAGAAAGGCATGCATTAATCTTTAACTTTAAAAATGCTTCAATTTTTCATTAGTTAAAAACTGAAAAAAAGTATCTTGAATTTTGATGATCAAGAGTTTTTATTTTTGTATTTTACATAACTGGCTTCATTTTATTTAGCATCGATAAATAAGATAAAAGCTGCATCGAGTATAAAAGCAAAATAATATTTTTTATTTTACTGATGAAGATGTAAATAAAGAAAAGTCAATGTACTCCCTGCAGATCCATCCCATCGCAGCTTGTGTCTTTTTTTTTTTCAATACAGAAGATCGAAATCCACGCTTTTGCTTTAGTTTGTTCTAACATTCCACTTTTGCTCGAATTTTCAAGTTATACAAATTTATGCACATCAGAAGGGACGGGGGGAGTGAGAGGGACCGAGAGCGAATTTATTATGAAAAACACTTTCATCCGAACACAGTGCTACGCGAGTAACATCCGCTGTTGCCGACCAATCTTAAATGATCAAACTGCCATCGAGTCTTCGCAAAAAATGAGCTAAAGCGTATTTAATATGAGGAAAATAAAATTCTCTTTAAATAAATAACTCTTTACACCGCAATGTTCAGTTCACCAGAAGAAAAGTGCTGCATCTGTTTAAGAGCAAACGGATGAAGAAGGTTATCGAACGATTCTTCTGATATATTATGCAGATAAGTATACCATAGACAGAAAAGGTCTGAGCAACAACAAAAAAAAAATACTTCCTATTTCTAACAGCATTAAATTTCACGCCTAACGTTTTTTGTTGCCGCGAGACAAAGCAAATGAAAAATTGAATGTCAGAAATGTCATTTTTTGAAAAAGATAATCCGATTATCTGGGGCAGTTGTGATATATGAACTGCCTCGTTCTCTCTTTCTCTTTTTTTGCCTCTTATGTAATTATCGAATTCAGTGGAAAATATTGAATATTTTGAACGTCACACACAAAAGGAGAACTGTCTGTTGGTGATCGACGTATGGTTATTTCACTAGACTAACTCATATTTTAATAGATTATTCCGTTAATTTGAGTTGCGACGAGTAAAAGTTAGATATATGCGGTTGTATTGATATAATAAAGAGCTTTCATATCTTCCATCCTAATTTACCAAACTTCTATTCAACATTTTTTATGAGCATTTGTGGTTGACTTAACTGCTTTTTACACATTATTATATTGCGGCCATACTGTACCCCTCCCTTTTTCCCCCCGATATCTATTTTTAAATGTTTTATTTCTTCTTTTTTACTGATTATATAACTACTTTCCAAACCATGGTTACATATGCTGTGGCATAGTAATTAGCAGTTTTGGCAAGTTCTGGAATCGATTGATTCTTTACTTGTAGAATGGAGTATATTTTGATAAATTTTAATCCTCCTGTTTGTCGTGATATGAAAGAGGCTTGTTCAAATGCTGAATTCATCTGTAGCGAATGGTTTTCTGAATGACTAGGTTATTAGCTGTCTTTAGGTGGAGTTGGACAAAATTGACTGGCCAGAAAGCATCCAATAAATAAACGGCCAAATTGAATCAAGTAAATACACACTTGAAGTTCCATTACATAGGATCGTTTCTACAACAATATTCCCTTTGTTGCATTAAGAATGCTATTTTATCTCTACCATCTGTATCAGTGGATGTAATATGATTATTAAAGTTTAATATATGACAAGCTTTTTTTTATTTATTGCCATAATGCCTTGTAATAATTCTCAGGAAAAATATAAGACTAAATTTGTATGTGTGTGGACGTATATAACAGTGATTATAATTATATATATCAGGTTGAGTGAATATATCTCTCTCTCTATATATATATAGTTCTGATGTGCTGGCTGAAGTCGTCTCCAGTCCACATCTGTTTATCGTTCTCTGGGGTCCATATACTTGACTGCCTACACTGAATGGTTGGGAATAGACCCAAATTTTAGAAATATTTTTTCAGATAGAAATTTTTTCAATAATAACATTTTCTGACTTCATTTACAACATGCTTCAATGTATTATTCATTCCCTTTGAATAAATTATTATTTTTTGTTTGAAGCATGTTCATATTCTATTATGTAATGAGAGATTGAAATTTTTAGCTTAACATGTTAATATAAAAAACAACAACTACGAACTATTGAGTGCTTGTTAATACTTTAGGTATTATGTATGATGACTGGGTAAATGACGTATCATTATTGGTATTTAGAGTTGTCTTTATAAAATATGGGATTTGTGTGTTTGTATCCTGTTCTTTAAAAAAAAAAATATGCGGGGCATATTTCCTATAAAAACTGGAGTTTTCTTGCCGGTCATTCGTTCTTGAGGATATTATGGCACTGTTTGTATCTACCTAGGCCACTTTTGGTAGACATTGCATTAAAAAAAACCGTTTCGAATATAATTTTTGCACATCATTGTATGACATACTTATTTCTTGGATTCAAAATAATGCTTAACTGTAAGAGAAGCATCGATCGTTTTCATTGCATTTTTATAATAAGAAATGTTTTTTCCTGAAGTGGGGAAAACTGCATTTGTTTCTTTCTTTTATAAAATGGGAGCAATATACAGCACTACAGCGTGAAAAAAAGTTTTACGTTCATATATATTCCAACATTTTTTTGCGAAACCATAAAAATATAAATATATTCTAAATTTTGAAAATCTTCAAAATTCCCATAAATATTGGTTCATGTTGAATGAAGCGTCAAATATATTTCCGTATTGAGCTTATAAACGTATTTATTTGCTAGTTTTGAAAAAGATGCTAAATCTTTGTTTTTATTTATTAAATCTAAAATTATGTATAGAAAATTTTATGTTGAAAAAATAAATATTTTTCCAGTTGTATGAGAATACATGTTCTTCCACTAACGGAATCTCATTATTTTACGATTGTAGAAAGAAATATATTTTTCACAACTCGTTGGGATTTATTATTTTTTTTATATTTGCCTTAGAAACGAGATGTGGATTGAGCTCAATTTAAAATTTCTATATAGTATTTTTTTTCAAGTTAGACGTTAGGGGGAAAATAACCTCTTTTTTAGAGCTTTTTAAATGAATAAGCATGAAATATAATGAGGTTCATTGATTTTTTAACTGTAAGAACTGATAATTATGCGCGTATTCAAAACTTTTAAAAAAATTCCCGGATTATATTTAAA
Organism: Trichonephila clavata; assembly: GCA_019973975.1. Classification (NCBI taxonomy): domain Eukaryota; kingdom Metazoa; phylum Arthropoda; class Arachnida; order Araneae; family Nephilidae; genus Trichonephila; species Trichonephila clavata. The sequence continues at coordinate 101,518 of BMAO01037491.1, read as the reverse complement.
AATGCGCGCTGAATGAATTTTAAGATATATCCGCATGTGTTTAAACGAACAAGTGTATCATATATCAATTAACTATAAAAATAAATAAAGAAAACTGTAAAGTTTTTTTTAAACCGAGAATTCAAAAAAAAAAAAAAAAAACCTGCATTCCTTTATCTTTATAAGCATTTCGAGCAGAATTTTTAATTTTTATTTTCGTTTTTATTTTTTAAAAATCTAATCAAGGATAAAAACTTAACATTTTTATTGTAATGAATACCGATGTTTGAATAATATGCTGGGATAAAATTCAAATCGGGTAAAAGATAAAACAAACTTTTTTTAAAAAAAATGTGTACTTCTGGGGACGTATATAGTATTCAATGTATCTTTTATTCCTTATAAATAACGTTGATTAAGTTTTTAATATTTTTTTATTCCTTGAATAGTTAGTAGAAGTAAACAAAGTGATAATTATATATATATATATAAACGCAATAAACCAATTTAAAGTACATTGTTACTTGCATCCTTTATCTATTTTAATTGAAAATAGAATTGATAAAAAAAAGGCAAAAGTAACTGTTTCGAGGAGAAAAAAGTCTTTATTTTTAACTTCCGTATTGTAAATCTTCCAACAAAAAAAGTCCCATCGAAAAAATAACAGTTCCTAAAAAATAAGCACGTACAGTTTAATAAAGGGGCCCAATCTGTTCCAAAACAGAACAGCTATGACGTATAAAAGCTAATATCCTGATACTCTCTGATCTCTTGGGAAATTACTCAAGTAAGAAATATTTTTAACGTCGTTTTCCGCTGATAGACGTTCATTACTGAGATGCAAGAAAACTTTCTTTGTAGTTGTATAACAGTTTTCGTCATGTTTAGGGTAATGGAATAAAGTTTGATTTTTTAGAGAAAGTCAGTGATTTAGAATCAATTAACTGAAATACTTATTTAAGGAAAATCTGAAATCATTTTGTGTTTACTTCACTGGTTTGTTTTGATAAAAGGTCGTGAAATTGTACTATTATTTTGAAAATGTGCACTGAATATTTAGATTCAAATTCGTATAAATTGATGTTTCAGCTTCAAAAGATTTTTTTATTGCTGATTTATTTCTTCAGAATTGTTATTACTAAATAGTACTTGGTAAAATATCATTAAACTAAACTAAACCCGGTGGCGCAATAGCCCATGAGGCCTACTGCGCCTATTTCAGTTTTCGTGGCCTTAGGCGCTGAGCTGTATATTCAGATGTTCTGGTCAGGTGGTCAATCTGACACGAAAATCGCAGTGTTTAGTTCCCAAGTGCAGTACTCATTTATAGACCCACTGAAGGGATGAAAGGCTAAATCGTCCCTGCGCAGCCCGGGATTTGAACTCTGAATACTACCACTCCACCACCGGGCTTCCAAACATACCTGTATTTGATAACACAACGTAAAACACCCTTGGATACAAATCTTCAATTAAAATTCGGTTTCTTTTAAATCGCTTTTCGAAATGGGTATATTTAAACATGGATTTCTTTTCCAGAAGATCTGGCTATCATTCCAAGATGACCTTATCAAATATCGGTTTCTGATTCGTTAAATACAAACTACAGTTCACAACAGCATTAAAAAAATAAAAGATTCCGAAGTATGTAGTAAATTATATCATAGTATACTTATATGCTTAGAATGGAAGCCCTCCGACAGTCCTGTTGGTATAAATCTGAATTTCTGTGCATTATATATAATCTCATGAATATACAGTAGATGTATTTTATTTCATGTAATAAAATAATTTAATGTTTGTAAATATTTCGTGTTGTTTATTACCTTTAAATACTTATAAGCCATTTTGATCTAACTGAATAATATTTTTTATAATTTTTGTTTAAGTAGCTAGTTTAGTAAGTTAAGAGAAGAATCTGCTTTTTAACAAGTCGTTAATATCAATCATAATAGTTAATTTTATTTCATTAGGCTTTATTTGAAAACTGCACATAAACAAAAATGACCGTAAATAAATAACTACTTTTTTTTTTAAAGAAAATTATAAAATATGTTTTAGCCGAAAAAAATATTTCTCTACCAGATTAGGTGTATAAAATAATATTCACATAATATTAAGTTTATATCGCTGAACTCTTATCTATTTAAAATAGTTTAAAGTAAATGTTTAATACCCCTAATTCAATATAATAAATTGAGAAAATTTCTATTCCATCTAGTAAATTATTTATTTGTAGTTTTATATAATTCATTGTTGTAATAAAAGCAAGTGTGTATTCAATTCAAATTCCACTACTGATAACTTGTAACAAATTTTGTGAAAATGTTTCTGAACTTTTATACAATGAATACGTACAAATGTATTTCTAAAAGTTTAATATTAAAATAAAATATCCTTCTTTGTATTATATTTATTTACAGAATAGTTTCCCACTTTTAAAGTCATAGGCTCAAGAGGGATGGAAGTCGATATTAATTTCACTTGAAAGCATTTATATTGAGTTAATCAGATGGAATTTTATTTCACAGTATTAAAAGTGAAATAGAAATGCCGACTAAAACATCTCTGAATCATTTGAATATTTCGATATATATTATTCCCTTCTTCAAAAATTTTTACTATCCCCTTAAGACGGTTGTTTTTAAAACAAATTTTAGAAGGTACTTAAAAGCTGTATCGAATCTTTAAATTATTTCTGAATTTTTAAGTGTAATTTATTATCAAATAAAAAAGTATCTTATATTGAAAATGCCTTTAAGAGATATATAATTTCTATATATCTCTTTGATCCTTTTTATTTTACTATTTATTTTTCATTTATTATATGATATTTTCACTTGAAAGTTTTAAAATATTTTAATACACTTGAAGACATTTTCTTGTAAAGAAGAATTATATTTATCTACTTTTCAATTTAATTGAACAAATTTCATCTTGTATTTAAGTGTTTTTACATATAAAGTGTGTTCTTGAACTACCTTTGAACATGTGCACTGATACTTTCATTTTCAGTACTTCAAAATTAAGAAAGAGTACTGGAAGTTCATTTTTTGTGCGAAGTAATTTATTGAGCTCCGTCCCCCCCGCCTCACTGCTGGTGTGCGGAGAAAACTTGTTATTTAATTTCTCTCTCTTAAAACTAAATTTAAAGGGAACAAATTTAAGTTTAAAAACACGCAAAATGGAATTTGAATCACATTTACGAAACTTGGTTCATTAGAAAGAAATATTTTGAATTTAAATAAGTAGATTTTCGTATTTATTTTGATTTTTTGGCTTTGGATTCATAGATTTACTCATCAGTTTACGACTGCAAATATCGTATGAAATATACATTTGTTTTTGAAACACATTAAAAGTTTAAAAAAAACATTATTTTGATTCTGAATAAAGTATTGTAATGCTATTACAAGTTACGAGTTGAGTTCATCTTTGAGCGTTGATACGCGGGGGGGGGGGGGGCTCAAATATTGTTGCTTTTTTATTTTTGCACCATAATTTTTGGTAAAAAATATACGTATAATCAACACGCACTTTAGTTTACGTATTTAAAAATGCTACATACAGCAAATGTTACATGAAACAAAAACGAAAATAAAATGGAAGCACCCTTACAAAAATAATCCAATTATGTTGGAAATTCTGCTTGCAAGCGTGCAATACAACTATTGTTAACATTATGTATACTTTTCCAAATCAATTAATGTTAATTTCGATTACAGTATCTGCTCGATATGTATCGTATAAAACAGTTAGCACAACCAATATGTTTATTACTACTGCTTTATTGAAGCCTTATAGAGAGAGACAACTGCACGCTTTCGAACGTGGTCTAACAGACGTGATACGGAAAATAGAAGCCTATTAGTTATGGTCTCGAATTCGTGACCGGGGTGTCGTGGGTTAGAGTACTGGTGACCCTGAAGACCCACAATGTAGATGGGGCCGAAGGATTTTAAATCTGTCAAAATTACGAGGCCCGTCACTAATAACCCTCATGTTGCTTTAAGAGTGCGACGTTAATATTTGTCTCAAGTCTCACGGAAAATAGCAATAGGTCTCCTATAACATGCGGGCGTGATTGTGCAAGGTATGGGCACTAATGGTTCCTGTGCTTGGAAAACTCTCTTGTCGAGAAAATCAAAACTATGGATGACCAATGTTCCTCAATAGGAAGCAAAACTGCACGACAGGCTCAAACTGTCCCAACGGCTTCATTTCCCGCTATCCATTGTGCTACAACCTTATCAATACCAATTGCATAAAGCAAAAGTTTTGCAATTTATCTTTTTTAGTGTAATTGTTTTTAAATATCTCAATAGGTTTTACGAAATGTGTGAACAAAAATTATTATTTTTGATTATGACTAATTTTTCATTAGACAATAGCTCTTGATAGTGATTGACTGACACCGAATCATATTTCACTCAAAATGATTCATGGAAGTCTTAAGTTCTCTGAAATCTGGGAGAGATAATTTAAGTATTTATTTAAGGGCTAACTCTAATGTGTGAAACAAATTTATTAAATAAATTGTCTTTCGTCAACTTTTTCACCACCCTTTATTCGAAAATCCATTTAAAAACTTATTTAATATATTTTGATTAAGGTTTTGTCAATGTCTGTGTTTCCGTTTTAAACAATAATATTATTCTGAAGAAGAGTGTTTTTCTTAATTGTATGGAGTAAATAAATCTTCTACTTTACATTGCATGCATCAATATATATAGTCAAATAAGAGGATGTTGTTAAGGAAAAAAATAAAACTAATTTCATTCACGAAAAACAATTGAACTAAATTCCGATAGAAGCTAAAATTATTATGCATTAAATGATCTTAATGAATAATGATGCAAATTGATTTCGAAATGAGTTCTGATTATTTTCCGATAATTTTGTACATATTTGAAAATATTTCGTACAGTTATTAAAACGCTTAAGAGCTTAAACTTGAAGACAGATGTCAAACATTATTATGTACCATATGCCTTATTTTGTGCTATTCTAAACACGGAAGATAAAGGACCCTTGTAAAGTATAATTTATTACTTAATTTAAAAAAATGAGCCTTCATAGATGTGCCTTTAGATGTTAAAAGAACTGATTGAACGAAAAAAATGTATAAAATACGTTTTACCAAATTTTTGCGGTAATAAACATGTTTGCCAATTTTTAAGGAAAGTTATACTCACCCTGGTTTCATGTCCAATTTCCTGGCTTCTTAGCCAATAGTCTCGTGTAGCTATTAAGAACGTCGTTTGTAAAAAATCATTAAAAAAAATGGCTTAATCGAACTAAAGAATTAACTTCCTGAAGAGTTTGAAGATAAAGTGAAGGCAGAGCTGTTGCAATTTTTTTTGCAATTTTCATTTTGTGTCCATTTTGTAAACGTTAAGTTGATAGTAAAATGTTGCATTCGCGAAAATAATTTATAATTAAATAAACTCCTTAACGTCAACTGAAAATAATTTTAGGCTAAATATTGCAAAAAATATTATAAGTTGTTCTGAATTTAAATTCCCAAATGAAATACCTTCAAAAAATACAGAATTTTTTAGTTTTCTCTCAATTTATACAATTTATTGAATTACTAAAGGTACTTGTAAAATCGAATTTTGAAAAAAATCCTAATATTTTTCTGTAAATTCTTACTAGATTAATTTAAATACAAACAGAAAACAGAGTGCGGCATTCCCTTTTAAAACACAACTCTTTGAAAAAAAATATCCCCTTTCTGTCCTGAGAATTCAACATAAACACAACGTCTATGATGGAGCATTTTAAACTTAAAATTGATAAATGTAGCTTCAAACACTCGCTTTTAAGGTTTACTTTAAATTGGCTGAATTAATCTACTAGTTAGTATTAATTTAAGTAAGTTTCTCTTTTCCTTTGAGAACGAACCTCAAAATTAAAGATGCGTTAGTTAATGAAATTCAGAAGAACAAAAGTCAGGATTTTGCGATGAATTCAAGAAGCATCGAATTAGTGCCTCGTGTTTGTATGCGTTTTAAATCTTTCTTTTTTATTTCATGGAAAATATAAGGAAATGTTTTAATGCGTACGAGTTTTATATCTGATTGCTTATTAATTGGCTTTTAATTATGTGCTTTTAAATTATTCAAAGTGAAAATCATTACCAACTCTGAAAATGTTTAAAAAAGTGTAATGTAGAATGAATAATGTTAATGAATCTCTTTATAAAATTAAGTTTCTTTAACTTAGCATGAAATAAATAATTAAATCGTTTAATTTTTAAATCTCCAATATAATTGAGAAATTCTATTTAAGCATCATCAAATGTAGTACAGTATGACACTTGTTTTAATTTAGTTTTTAAGGCTAATTAATACAGTTCAGTTTTAAAACTTCTTTCGAATCGGAAGTTAGAATCCTGGAACCCTTAAGACCCGCCTTGTAGAGGGACTAATATACATTAAATCTTTGAAGGTTCAAAGCCGTTACCATGGTGTGGAAGTTTGGAGAGTGGGTTAGAAGCAAAGGGTCGTCCTGTAACCGTGGCTCAAAATTACGAGGTACATTAACAATAGCCCTCGGTATGCTTTAGAGTGCAGCATTATTAAGCAATGAATTAAAGACTTATGTAAAATAATCTTACTCCTCATTGAAAAATATTTAATTTTTTTCTTATTTTATAGACGTCAACTCTGGATCGTAACTAAATGCTTTATTTACATGAAATTTAAAGCATAAATTTTGAAACATAACTTTCCTTATATCATTGAATATTTTTTTTTATAAAAATAGAAACTTAAATTTTTGTCGATTTAAAAATAGATATTCGATTCGAAATTTATTCTTTTTTTAAATATATATATATATATATATATATATAACTTGCTAAACATTTTATAAATAAAATATGTTTATCACCTTTTTTACTCATTTTTTTCGCTATTGCTTATGATTTAATACACACAGAAATTTCCTATGAAATTCTTATTTCAATGTCTAGGTATACGTATGCATTTCCAGTGAAATATAATATGCACCTTTTTAAAGACATGAATATTTCCTTTTGTGTCCTTGCTCTTTGGCAATATATTTTCGTTCTAGTCTTTCTTACATGTTATCAAATGTCAAAGCCCTTTCATAAAGTTTTTTTCTTTTCATTTTTGCATTTTTTTTCTACTTTGCAAACTTTGAAATGTCGATTACAGTTGATTTTAAGACATAGCAAACATTCATGAAAAAGATATATATTTGGAAAATATTTCACTAAGATAAGTTAAATATTTAGTCTTATATACTAAGTGAAATCCGAAGCTTAGAGAGTATCGTTAGATATTTCTTTTAGTTTTTATACTTAAAAAATTTGATTATGAGTAGGATCATTTTTATATTTAAGTATAAATGTTTTTTATGAAATAAGCAAACTTCCAGGTCTGTTTAATTTCAGTTTGAAAGATATTATTGAAATTAAAAAATAATATCTTTAAACAATGAATGCGTTATATTTTTTGTTTATTGTTGAATTAAACTGCAAAACCATTTCGAACACGTTTGATTTAGAGCTTAACAGAAGTTGATTATCTTGAACTCTGTTCTCGAGATTTTGCTTAGAGCGAGATTTGAAATATATATATATATTTGCTTTTTAGTATGTGTCCATAGTAATTAATGTATATATTTGTTTTCAACAATAAAGCTTTTTTTTTTGTTTTTTTTTTTGCTGATCAACTCAGCTTTGGAACAAGTTTAACTCAAAGATTGTATTACTTACTGTTAAAAATTGTTGAAAGATATCTAGAATCTTGACGATTAATAATATGACCTATTAGTGTTATAAAATAACTAAAACTTAATTTTATTGTAATGTTGTATTTCCTTTTATAAATGTTGTATTTAAATATTGAAAAAAATCTTACTTATGAGAGTGTTTATACTGTTTTATTTATCGTTAAATGATATTACCGCCCCAGAAATAATAATTTACTAAACATTTATATACATGTGATCTAAATTACCTTATTCACACTTACATAGAGCTCTTTCTAGTTGATTGATTGAAGCTTTGTATATGGATAATATGGACCATGGAGAAAAGATATCTCCATTAAAAAATAATAGCTAAACATTTCGACCTATAGATGGCTTTTTACATGTACGAAAAATTGCGTGATACCTATAAAATAATTTTGCATCATGCCGTTAGAAACGAATGAATAAGCATTACTGGTGAAGTTATTTTATCAATATAGCACTGAGACAATATGTGTGGTGCTTGAAAATCTTTCAAAAAGAGCCTATGTCGAAGGATGCTTTTGAAAAAATGATTGCTGAATTCGAAAAAACTGTAAATTTGGATTTGTGTAAGGAACAGGGCGGAAATTGCTTTCATAAATGAACATCAAAAGTTACTTTTGCCGTGGTCGAACGAGCTTTCAATTCCAATTATTATTCGACAATTTATCGAGTGGTGCCACGCAATTTGTTTATACCTTGGTCTATAGCTCGAAAAGCTCTTCGATCCACTTTAAAATGGTATCCATACAAAATCCCCGTTGTGTAAGTGCTGAACCCTACAAACCCAGGAAACACTCAATTTGCCAGATTTTTTTTAGACAGATAAATCACTGACAATACATGATCCAACTTGATATGATAGGACAATGCGCATTTTACCCAAGAAAGAGCAGTAAACATTCAAAACTGTTGTATACGAACGAGGTACTGAAAATCCTAATGTGCCAGAACATTCTTGGCTTTTTGTTACATTATTGAATGCTGCCAGTTGCTACCATCTTCATCAGCAGGTTATTCATCACTTACACGAACGAAATTGTTGAGAGACTGCTGTTTCGCCATTTCATATTGCCTTTCCAGTGACAGTGCTGACTATAATTTTCCTTTTTATTTCATATTTTTGGTTTATAATTATTTTAGTAAAAGTAATTTTATACTTATTGCAAATACTACAATTGAGCCTTTATTTTCCAGGCTTTGAAAATGTATTTGGATCATTGAATCTAGAACTAATTTGTTTAATGTTCTTTGATCCGAGCTTTTTCTATGCATTTCCGAATGTATCTTTACGTTTGTTACCTTTTTATTAGTAAATAATGTAGAACTTCTCTCCTTTATATTTCATAGGATTTGGTTCAGTATTGTAAACTAAAAGGGCATATTGACTTGCCATAAAAAGATTGACTTGCCCTTATACTGGTTAGTCACCACTTTTTTATAAAGCTGCCCTCAGTCAGCACTGCTTATAATACTGTAGCAACCTTCTCATTATGTTCCCAAAATCTCAATTGTATTTTTTAATCTTTAATATACAATTCATTTCCATTTCTCTTGTAGAAGTTATTAAAATTTGCATTTATGTATAGATTAAATTGTGTTTTTGAATCTCAATGAGCAAAAGCAACACAAGTAGGCACCAAGAGTGTTACATGTGTTTTAGCCCGCTAGTGAAACTCTAGATCTGGGTCATGTGTAAGAATAAAGTATTTCCAGTTTGCTATTATATAATCTATCTTTTCTAAACAATATTATTTTGTCTGCAAAAGAAAAAAGTCCATTTGACCCTTTATTCATTCTTATTCTAAGAACACATCATTATGTTCATTCAGTTTTATAATAATTCTTTCAAATTTAGAAGCATTTTACTTTAGAAGCTATTGAAAAGATAAATAATTAAATAAACTTTGATAATAAGAATTCTTTTTCAGGCTTTTCTTTTCTTATGTTACTGACATCTTAACCAATCAGATGTTTTTAAAATTAGGTTCAAGTTTTTTAAAACATTCGTGCATCTACAATGTGAAAAACTATTTAAATTTTATTTTTTTTCTCCCTTTCTCTCCTCTCAAACTAACCTTTCTCAAAGTTCGGAAGTACGTGTTTTTACACACACGGGTGAAAAAAGAGTTTAAAAAGAACGTAGCACGGAAGTACTAAATTTTTATATTTTTTTTTAGCAAGACATTGTTTTTATTTTTACTTTTTGTTGAAGAACGACATTAGTATTTTTTTTTTTATAAAATACATTTCGCAGTTTTTTTAATAGTATAAGAATTTAAAGTATGCATTATTTTCTATTAAATTGTTAATGGTCATTGCTTCCTAGCGCAATTGCTTCCACGTATCAGCGCTTTGGCCTTGTGGTATTTAAATCTGAAATACTTCTTGAATAATCATTTGTCTTTTAATAAGTGTTCGGTTTTCAATTTTAATACTCGTAATTACTTTTTTTTTTATTACAAAAAAAGTATCGTGTTTCCTCCCCCCCCCTTTTTTTTTGTGGAACGCAAATTTTTATACTTCTAGTTATTAAAAAAAGGCTGTTTTTCTCTTTTTTTTATGAATTAATGAATTTTTAGTGCCATTCTATATGCTTAAAAGTTTATGTGTAAGAGAATAGAGTTACAGTAAAAAGTAAGAAGTGCATTTAAAGCTTGGGTATGTACAAAAAAGAAAAGTCTTTGTAAAGAGTTAAATGTATTACGGAATGTGGTTTCAAATTCATAATTACGTAAACAATCCAAAACGGCAAATATTAAATGTAAAATAAAAAAAAGCATTGTCTATTTTTCCCCAGAGAAGATAGATACTCTTAGTTATGTCAATCTTAATTTCAATAAATGGAAGCATACTCAATTGTACATGTTAATAATGGTATGTTTTCTTTAATTTAATAATTTTTTTTTACGTTAACTAGATTTAATTGAATGTTTGTTCAATTTAATAAAAATGATCAAAAATGAGAAGATTAATTATAATCCTACACTTCCGTTCTAGAAAAAGGAATGTATTAGATAGTTTTCTGATAACTTAAACTAAATTTGACTTTAAAATAATGTACATGTACGAAAAAAGGAGATTTAGGGTATTTAACTTTCAAATTTTAGTTATTTGAAAAAGGGGTATGTATGTATACAATATAATTTTAATTTGATAAATTATATGATGGATAGAAAATTGAGATCTTACTAGGCTTCAGAATTTTATTTTAAAAATATAGCTTTTTTAATTTTTAAAAAAAGGTATTTCTGTAGCGCTAGTTACTTGATTTTTCTTCGTATTTGAATAAAATATTGCATTAAATTAAGTAAACATTTTCGATATTTCATCGTATAATATTCTGATTTTGTTCAATTTTATTATATTGTTTTTAAAAAAAATAAAGAATTAGTCTAATATGTTTTGAATTTCAAATTCTTTATCTGCACTATAATATTGCAATAGTTATGAATTTTATGTGTTTTATTATTATATTTATACGATTTTTTTGCGTGTATGGGCATTTATAGTACATAGTTTAAATATTTCATACGTATTATATATAATTATCATTTAAATAGTTGTAATTTTTGTTATTTTTAATATTGCTGACTTGGGCAATAAATTTGAAATGTAGTATAATGAAGCTGTATTCTATTCAAGAAATCCGAAATCATTACTGATTAATTTTGAATTACTTTAGTCTTGATTAAGAATTTTTACTTTTTGGAGCATAATTAAAAATCAATATTTCGTTCCACTTGGTGAAAACAAAGCGAACTATGTGCTGTTCTGGGCTCTTTAAAAAATTAAGTGAGCAGATGATGAATCAATCGATTCTATTACACTCAACAGTTTCGTAGCATAACGCTGATGGACATAGGCTTTTTTACTTCACATCTGTCCATTGCGTAATAAGAAGGTCGCTCAATCATTAACATTCTAGAGAACAAGGGCGTTTCCAACTTTGGTATTTTTAGAAACTTTTCTTGAAATATTTTGAGGCGCTAATTTCGTAAAAATTACTCTACAAACAAAACTAAGAATCTATTTTTTTAAAGGAGAGTATATTTCTCGAGATATATCTTGAGGATATATTAAAAATTTCCCGAATGTTAGATCTATAAATTAGTTTTATTTAGAAAAAAAATATGCTGTAAAATTACACTTGTTTCTTATGGGCCACTGATGTTTAACGGACTCTTTTTGATAAATGATGCAGTTTTATTAGAAGTACCGGGGTTTAATTTTCTTAGAAAATTATGCACGGTTAAAGGTTATGAACTAAATTACTAAGAAAGTTTTTTTCATCTCTTAAGGTATGATTTTAGATGACTGGGCCACCCATGTATCTGAATCATACGAACAGGATAAAAGGAATAGATGACAAAATATGTATTAAGGGAGGGTTTTGGAAATATTTTCTCAGAATGGTGATTTAGTTTAATATAAGTAGAGAACTTAAACCTCAATTTCAAAAAAAGTTCCCCCATTGCTTACCAAAACAAGAAAACAAACTAAATGTACGATATACAGTAATTTTCGGAAAACATGTTAATAAAATACAGCGAGTACCGATAAAGCAAGATAGAAATCTATATTTTAATTGACAGTTATTTTATTTGAAAAACCATTCTTATTGCAAATATGAAACATTCGTAACAGTAATGAACGAAGTATGAACACTTGTGGTGAATTTAAGACCCACTTTGGGTTAAAACGGCATTGTGAAGTAATACTTTGAGAAAATTGTAAATAAAAAGAAATAGAAGTAGGAAGAGTGTTAAAAATAAAAAGTGGAAGGAATACATATATACTTAGATAAGATAATGCTTATATCTCGATATTTTCAGTTTATGGAATACAAAAGTGTAAGTGGAAGAAAAACAGAATGAACAAAATAAGAAATAAATATAATTATGTTGAAACAGTAAAAATGAGAAAAAGGCTTAGGATTCACAAAGCCAAATTCAAAGGGGAATAAAGGTTTCATTTGTATTAAATTTCAATTTTACAGAGTCTGCATATTTTCAGCAAAGAAGTGAAAAAAAGTTATTCGTTCCGAGATTTTGTTTTTAAATAATTCATTCGCTACGTTTTAAATTTTTAGTCATTCCTAATTGTGTTATATTTGCACGTAAAGTATATATATATATACATATATATATATCAATAAAATATATATCTACGTTTTTGTTATGACAATTTAAAAGTTTAAGGTATTTAGAATTATATAAATAAATTCTTTTTTATGTATTATAAATATATAAACTCCGTCTAAACAGTAATTTCGGAAATATTTGTACATGGCATGAGTTAAAGAATTTAAAAAAAAGTATTTCACGTTGATTTAATAATTTTTTTAATGCAATGTAAACAAAATACTGATCGACTTAAAGGTAAATTAGCCATTTTATTTTTCAAATTATTTAAAATGATAGGTCATATCGACAAGTTGTAACAATGCATCTCATTTCATAAAGCCATCATTTTCTCTTTTAACAATATTGAAAAAGCATGCATGCAAAAAAGAATATAAAATACTTTCCAGACTTTTTTTAATACTTTTATTTTTTATAAGTATGAGGTATTAAATTTATACCATACATCACTTTAATGTATTCTGTAGGTATTAGATATATCATTAGACTATGTATCTTAAAATGGTTTTTAAGCTTAACTAAGACTTTTCTTCCATTAAAATCTTTTGAAATGGTAAATCCATTATTTATTTTTATGGTTTTTTGAGATTGAGAAAATAAAAATAAAGGCTTAACTTTCATTAAAAAAAGAAGCGATTTCTTTATATAACATTCACTATTGAATAAGAGAAAAATCATGCTTATCCATGAAAGAAAAAAAAGAGCATTTGCGTAGAGATTAACTGTAGATTTTGCTTCGAAAGTTAATTAAATTTTTTCTCAGAAGAAAGTGTCAAATGCACTCTTTGCTGATTTAAACAAAAGTTTTTCTCAAAAGAAACAAATAAAAGGGAAAGACTTGTTAAAATCATCAGCTATGTGAATAAAACTTTTCCTTATGAAACAACATTTGATGTTGATGATTTCTGAAAAATAAAATGTTATTAAATACATTTTTTCATTCGGAATGTAATGAAACTGATACAGGTAAAAGCTTTGAAAGATTTTTTTTTAGAAAAAGAGAAAAGAGGATCAGAGGAAACGTCACACCAAAGAAAAGAAGATTTAAACCTACTTTAAAGAATAATTAAATTTGTGAAAGCCGGTGTGGGTTTTTTCGCCCTTGTGTTCACACTTTGCCACGTTCCTCTAAAAATGCGAGTTATCTTTTTATCTAAATAACTTTTATAAATTCATTTATTTTTTTAATTGCCCATATAGTTAATAAAAAACGCATTTAAAATTTTATGCTAACGTCATTCACTGCAAGTTTTATGCTCATTTCAAGTTTTATTTCAATAATTTATTCACTTTTGAATGTATTTCAAAAAATAGGAGGCAAATTTTTGTTTTTAAAATTAGAAACATTGTACCATTTAAAACAAATTATTTATAAAATACATTTGAATTTTCTGTTTATTTGTGTGCATTTAAATGTTTTTAGTTTTTTCAGTTTGCATGCATTGGCAAACAATTTTGAATTCCCGTGTGAACAAAATTTCAAAGCTCTACTTTTTGGTGTAAACAACAATAAAAGCAGTGGATGATATTTTTAGAAACCACTAACTAAAATTGAAATCTTCAAAATAAAAATTTTTACGCTTCTCTTTTGCGATTGTATCATTTTTGTATTTTTTTCCCTTGTAGAAAATAGACTTTTCTCAATTTTATATTCAAAAGTCCTTAAATAGCAGTAAAATTGAATGAATTTTAACACTAAATACAAAACTGTGCATGCTGAAAATAGGCAACATTGTAAGTAAAATTTTGTTTTCTCTTGCTACAATTTTAAATAGAATTTTAATAGAAAATTGTAGATAGAATTTTATTTTCTCTAGCTACAACTGTAAATAGAATTTTAATAGAAAATTGTAAATAGAATTTTATTTTCTCTAGCTACAACTGTAAATAGAATTTTAGTAGAAAATTGCAAATAGAATTTTATTTCCTCTAACTTGGTAAGTTCTCATGCATTTTATTTTTCTTCAAATGTGTACATAAAATCTAAGTAAGGTGTACTGTTCACTTATTGACTAATACGCCATTTAGATAATCATTTGGTTACTATACAATTTTTAATGTTTATCCCCGTTATCGCACTTAACAATTTATGTAGCAAAGATAGAAACTAAAAGAACAGATTGACATTTTTATCATTATAATTAATGGTATCAGTGTTGTCCATCTATCTTTAAAATCTAAGAGTACAATTTCTCTTTTATTCAATGTCTTACTTTTATCGTTTACCTATTTATTTTAATAAATTATGAATGCAAGAAACATAATGAAGCAAAGTTCTGCATAGTTTTGGATAAACATAACGAATATAGTGTAATGGACCATTTCAAAAGACCTACAAGATGAATCGCTTATCATAATAATGTTTTGACGAAACTAATGCCTCAATTCTTCTTGATTCGTTTGATTAAAAGGTTTATAAAATGAAAAACATACAGTGTTTAGAATCCAAATGAAGAAACAAATTCTACTATATTTATATTTCAAAAATGTACAAAAAATAGTTATAAACCTAAGATAACTATAGCCATGATAGAATAGTCTTAGCCACAGTAGTACTAGAGCAAACTCCTGGCCTCAGGAACCAGGATTGCTGGTTTAAACAATGTTTTTCGGCCAGCCAACCTTCATGTCAATTTGCCAATATTCTGGGCCATAGGGAAAGAGCAAGAAATTTCTAGAGTAGAGAGAGTTTAACTATTATTATACATAAAACCATAATCTATTAATGTAAAACGACAATATTATAGCCTGTAATAATTACTAAAATATTTTAAAATCAAAGTTAAAACTATTAGATAAAAACTTACGACGTGAGTACAGCAACAAAAAACATATTCCCGGGCAATGGACAATAACAGTAATGCATAAAATTATTAAGTTTTGATAAAATAACATTAATACTATAAAAAATCATTTAAAAACTCTATATTTTGTTTTAAAATTTATAGAAAATAAAAGTACTACCCATATATATTTATATTTATAATTCACTTAAACTTCCTCTCGAGGGATTTTAATTCATAATGGTTTTGAGCCTTCTAAGACTTCACGGGATAATTATTGTTTATTTTACCCTCTTAACGGGAAATAACCACAACTTTATCTCTGAAATATCTAAATGGCTAGCGTTTTTAAATTAGCATAATGCAATCTTGCATCACCCGCGTATGTGGACAAATTAGAAAATCCTTAATCGGAAATCATATGATTTTAATAGCTTCCGGTTATAACCATCACTATAAATTAGACGATATCTCGGGAGAAAAAAAACCACTTTTGCCCTTTGCATTGCTTGTGCACGTGTTTGTTGTTTGTGTCATTCCTCTGCGTTTGTGATCGCTAATAAATGCGATTTTAAAATAGCAACATGTTTCCTCATCAATACATTGAACGACTGCAACAATGAAATAAATTGACTCCATCCCAAAATGTCATATAACAAGTTAAAAGTGCCTTACGCCAAAGCAAATTATTTCATCTGTATATTGAATCTGAAAGTATGGGCTTTTTAATTTGCTGTTTGAAAAATTTTCTTTGATTGTATCATATTACTAATAATTATAAATGTACTTCATAGTGTAAAACTTTTAAATATAGATCACATAGCATTTAAATGAATGTATACACTTTATGAGCTGTTCAGGTAATTGTTTTGTTACATTAATGCATAAGGAACCCGTAACAAATTATTTTCTATACTACAATTTATTTTATGCTTTCTTTTAAAAGAACAATCATTGCGTCGAATAATGAGGGGGGAAAGTAATTTTAGTAAATAAAATAAATTTAAAACTATTTCTTATTTATTTGAAAGTACTAAATATAGTTAGAGTCTATCAATGAACGTCTAAATGGTACTTCAGTGAAGTTTAATATCTGGTTCAGTCATTACTATTGCAAAATAATTTTTGAGCATTTTCAATTTATATCTAACAAATGCGCAACATAACTTATGAAATAAGCTTTTTCAAAGTTAGCCTATTTGTGACCTACGTTTCTAGTCGACCGCCAATGAGAAAGCTTAAGAAAATAAGCATTTTTAGAAAATTCCATTACTCTGTAATCTTTAATCGAAAACTAAGAGAAAGCTGGCTAATGGAAAAACACAGCCCATAGAAGAAAAGACTCATGTATTTTATCTATTAGAACTTGGTGAAGATCCTGTGTGATATATCGTAATGACGTACATCAGGCTTCCGATAAATTTATACGGAGAAAACTGTGGAAATCATTTTCCGAAACATAAAAAAGAAAGAAAACGTTATCGAAAACGAACTTACGAAAAACAAACGTAAGGAAACTGAACGTTAAGTTACTTACCGAATGGCTTCTGGAAGCTAAGATCGATGATTTTTAGTTTTTCAGAATGTTCTCAGAATATTTTCTGGCTAAGTACAAAAAATAAACATAAAAAATGTGGTTTTTGATTTATTATGATCCGTAATAATAAAATCCGCATTCATTGTAAGAAGTAGAGAGGGAAGATAGGAGAAAGAAATGGGTGAAAACATTAGTGAAATCATTAAGCCATACATGAAATATTTCTCTTGAGTGAGGCTGGGTAGAGTTTATAATGGCTCGTTTAAAAAGAATAAAGAATCAGTGAATCATATATTTAATTAAAATCAGTACATGCCTCATATATATTTTTCTGCAATTTTTTTCAAGATGTTTTCAACGCATAGATCCTGTAGTACTCTTTAAACTGTTGCGCTGCCGTAAATTAGAAATCAAGTTACAAAGTATCTTTAATGATTTTATCATATTCAAACTGTCTTGCAGAGTTATATTTAAATTGATTTTCACTCATGAGCCTAAATTTATCAGTTTCATTTTAAATATGAGATTGTACTGATACCTCTGTAACTCACTCAGATCTGAACGGATTCATTCTAAATGTATATTTTTAAGTTTATTTTGACTCTTGTAAAGTCCTCTATGTATATAAAATAATCCAAAAGTTGAAAAAGGTGAGAATTCTGTAATTCGGCGTTCACGGAATATGCGCAATCGTTTTACAAAAATAGTCAAATTTAACGTCGTCTAAATGGCTCTCACAATTAATAAGCTTAGTTATACGTTTAAAACAAAGGCTTGTGTACTGTCATAAATGGAAAAAGATGTCTAAAAATATATTGATTGAATTATTAACGTGTAATTTATTTAAAATTTTGCCGCAACTAAAATAACTATACATCATAAATATTTTTCCTGATTTGTTTTTAAAGCTCTTTCGCTTCTATAAAATAGGAATTAATACAAATTTGGCGCTCAGACGCAGTCGATATATTTTTTTTTCAAATTATATTATTATACAACGATATTTTGATTATCTCACAGGTAGGAAATTATATAGTTTTAAACTTAAATGTTTAATTTAAATACTATTTAATTCACTAAAAGCTAGGTCTTTAACCTAGCGGTATATAAAATATTTAAAGACTGAAAAACATGAAAAGTATGTAGAATGGTGTTCGGGAAGGTAAAATTCATTAATTGTGTGTGTATACACGCTGTTTGTTTTGTAAATTAGATTACATGTTCTGCGAAAAAAATAAGTATATTGAATTACTTTACATGTCCTATTATTTTTCGCTACTTATTCTTGATTCTAATGTATCATTCCAAAACGATTTCAAAATTTATTGTTAGTAAATGTATTTGTTTATTACTATTGCATAAAAATATTCTGAATATTGTACGAGTTTGTACATTATTATTACATTTTGTACTTTTATGTTTATAGTTAAATGTAAAATGGAATAATGGTCGATGTAAACATTATTTTCTCCTTATATGTAACAATGCATTCAATTGTTCTATGAAATGGTGCTGAAGATAATCACATGAATTTCGTAAAGTAACTTTATTATTTTCCTTGTAGAAAATAACATGAATTTATGTCATGACAGATACTAAAGAAAATTTAAATGTTTTCTCTATATTAACAGGTTTTTAAAACACCATTCTACAAAAAGAAGGGAAAAAGCAATATTTTTTGTAAAAGTTTATTATTATTTTTTATTTTATTTTATGAGCTATTTTGAAAAGGTAGAAACAACAATTTAAGGGGTCTCAGGACCCTTAATATATATATCTGTGCACTCGAAAAAAAATCCTTCTTGAAACCAATGTAACTTAGCAATAAAGCAAAACAATCATTTGAAATTTTTATCACATGATAATCACATATATTTACATTCGTTCTCAAATTTCCGGAGAATTTGAGAAAATTTTTTAACGTTTATAAGGAAATAAAAATTGGACAATTTTTCAAAAATTTGAAAATTAATATTTTACAGCGCGCAAGATTCTGAAGTACAAAATTGATCAAAATTTACAAAATTATCTTTACTTCGTATATAAATGTTCACTTTCAAAATTATACTAATTTTTAAAAAAATTAGAGAAAACAAATATTTTTTAAATACAATTACAACGAACATTTTAAAATTTTAAGAAAAAAATAAATTCAAATTCAAATAAAAAAAAATATTAATTTTTTTTGTAAAATTGAAGTATAAGTTATGAAGAGCCATATTTTGAACACGTGTATGAAATTTCAAATCGATATCATAAATAGTTTCTGAGAATTTCTGCGCGCAAGCTAAAATTTTTTGTTTTGAGAAAAATGGAGTTAAAGATACGAAAGAGATAGGGATTTCGTTTAAATTTCTCTAGTTATTTCTCAATAACTTCGGAAATTTTTACAGTATCAACAACATTTTGGTATCAAAATGCTCAGAAATGTTGAGGCTTTAACATATATTGTTTTCAAAAAATTGAAACATTTGTAATTTAAGAGTTCTTAGAGGCCTTAAATTACTTGGGTAAATTTAATTTACAAAACTAAAATGTATAATTGTTTCTACACATTCGCCTTGCGGAAAATAACATGAATTTATCACATGAAAATGTGAAGAAAGTATTATATATTTTAATTTTGTAAATTATATAAATTGACCCAAGTAGTTTAAATGGCTGTTTTTACCTTGTCAAAATAGCTCATGAAACAAAAAGAAATAATAAACGTTTTGCAAAAAATATTGCTTCTTCCCTTCATTTTTGTAGAATTATATTTTTAAAAATCTGTTAATATAGGAAAAATGTAAATTTTCTTCACAGTATCTGTTATGCTGATATATTCTGCCTTCGTTTGAAAAAAAAAAAGATTGAATTTGTTTCGCTGCATTTCAAGTGAATGTTTGGGAAACGGATTCTTTAGAAAAATGCTCTCTTGTCAAGTAGGTCAATATCTAAACAAAACATGAATGAAATCCATTCTGGAACGTCCTTCTACAGATAAAATTTAGATTTCCATTCGCTTTTATTATTATTTTTTCCCTACGCGGGGTACGACATCCAACTTTACGCGTTCGTTCGGAATGATAGTAACACGGTAGGAAATTGATCGGAATAAAGTAGCGAAACGGTGAGAATTCTGTTCAAGGAACCATTCTAGGCATATAACGAAAAAAAATTTGTAAGTGGAAAAGAAGAAAAAAGTACGACATTTTGGGTTCGGGAATGAATAGGTTGGCAAACATCAATGGTAGAAAGAGTGAAATCATGTGGACTATGTTGTGGAGGTAATGTATTCTGCTATATCTTGGTGGTCTATTTAGTTTTATTTTTCTTCAATAGTAGTTTCAAGACTTTCTGACTTTTAAAATGTCTTACCTTTATGTTCGATCCTGTGATTTTAGTATGTGTAAGCATCTTCACTTTTATAGAACACAGAAAATAGGGATAAGAAGGTCTCTTTTCTTTGAGTTTTCTGTTTATTTATGGAATACGGACGCTGGATTGGAATTAGATTTCCTTTTACTTTCAGTCGGTTGCGGCTGTATTTCACTTGTTATTCGTTGTTTACAGTAGTTTCTTTAAAGCATTTTTTTTTTTCATATTAGTCAGGGTGCATTAGCTTCAAGTCGCCAAACTTTTTATTCTTTATATATTAAAAAGCGCAGTTTCTTTATCATCCATTAAAAAAAATCAGGTGATACAATGATTTTTTATCCTTTTTAGATGATATTTATTATACATTAACCTTGAAGGAATTTAATTGAAAAATATCATTTATATGCAATATTTTTTACGTAATTCAGAACTTTTTGCAACAAGGCTAAAATTATTTATGTTGCGTGCAATGTCCATTGTTTTTTTGTACTATATTTTGCAGCATAGCCGGCTGAGAAGCGTAGTTGGTTAGGCGCTGACCTTGAACGCCCAATTTTTTGGATTCGATCCTTTCCCAAGTCGATGTATTTTCATGATACAGACAATAAACAGTGTCCATATCGTTTGATTGCGAAGCATGCTAATGATCCCTAGAGTTCCGATTTGGCTTGGATGCTCTCGTTAAATTAAATTCCTTGTACAATTTCGCACCGTCATAGCTCAAGTGCCTCCCTCTGAGGAGGAAAGTAGGCGTCAAAATTACATTGTGGCTATTGGTATCTACCTATATGGTTCCGCACTTAAAAGTGACACCAGCTCCCGGGGAATGTTCAAGGGGGTCTGAAATGTGGCAAGAACCAATCCACAGCCATATTTGAAATTTAAAAAAATGTTGCATTTTTATTGCTGAACATGGTTTGCTTTTAAAAAAATCTTAACAGATTAAAATTACTTTTAACTTCAAATATTTTTTTAATTAAAATTATGTGAAAAAGAAAATGTTACCCCCTTCCCTTCCTTAAAAGCTGCTCTTTTTATTCTTAGTCTCAACACATATTCTGTGGGAAGGAATTTGTTGGTCGAAAATTTTTAACTGGTGCTTCCAAATATAAAAATAAAGAATGACTACCTTGTGTTTGAGTTCATAGAATGGTTATAACCATCGTTGAATTGAATGTGAGATTAATGCTTCTTTCTCTTTTTTCATATTCCTACAGCAAAATGTGAATTTTTAAAATGCCCAACATTTTTTTTGGGGGGGGGAAGAGATAAAAAAACAGTTAGATGGAAAGCCGTGCTTTGGAATGAAAGTGAGTTATTGAATAATTCATTGTGATTCTATTTTAAAATATCACTTGCAGCTGTTTTCTATGACTTGATAATTAAGTGCTTTATAATCATTGTATCTCAATTCTAATGTATTTGTGTTTATACACGAGTGTACTTCATTTCCATATTTACCCTCATTAGTACTTGTTCAACCATCAATAAAATTCTATTGAATGTTGTTTTATGATATTGGATGTCTAGGACACGCTGTGTAAAAAATATGTACTTATCAAAATATATATATACTCTTTTTGAATTTCATTGATCTGAGAACCTTTTGAACAGATTGTTTGACTAAAAGTTAAATAAATAATAAATTCCTCTCTCAATTAATGCACTTTGTTTTTCTCTTGACTCTTTCCTCCTAAGTAATAACAAATAGTTTTAATTTTTAATGAGAAGACCGTATATTTATTGTTCTGGCGTTCTCAGTGCCAATAAATAGTTACTTGTATATTTGATTACTAGGAGTTTCCGATATTTTTCTGTGTAAGTTCTTTTTACTCAAACAGGCTTGAAAGCATATTTTATTGTAAAAAAAGCAATATTTAAATTATGTTTTAATGAAAAATATTTGTTTGTGTGTTTTATTGAACATTTTTGTTTCATTGTGTATACATAGAAGTAATATTTTAAGTATCGAAATTATTATTTGTGTTTGTGTGTGTGTGTTGAAAATCATTTTTTAATTCGTAATATTTTTTTAAAATTAGGTGACACTATCAGAAGAGTAATCAACCATATTCGCCTGTGCGGCGGTACTGCGAATATCTGGTTATTTGTGGCAAGTAGGTTTGAATTTTTATTACTCTTCTTAAATAAATGAGTGTTTTAGTTAAGAAATATACAAGGTGGGACAATTCTGTTTTGATATATGTAATGAAAATGAGTATTATAAAGCATAGTGTTAAGAATGTTTAAGTAGTTACTTATTAGGTGACTTAAGTTAATCCATTAAACAGGTTCTGGATTTGCAACATGTGCATATATTATAAAAATAAACGTTAAACATTATTATAATTTTTCACTGAAACTATATATATTTCACCCTACATTTTGAAAAAAATATATTCATGGGAACTGTTCTCTCTCTTTGCATTATTAACAGTAATATAAATGTTAAGAAAAAACATCAAGCATATGGTATAGTTCCATATAATTAATAACTTACTTTAAAAATTATTTCATGTTGCGATGTTTCTCGAACAGTTCCAAAAACAAAGCTCTGTAGTTTATTATTATTATTTCTGCCAGCTTTCATAGATATATTCTTTTTTGAATTGCATTCGTTGTTTCAAAGATGAATGTTCCATCTTGTATAATTTATTTCTAAAATACTTTATAAAAAGTATTTAAACATTAGATATTTTTAAAAACTAACTTTTAAATAGATATATATTTTTATACATTGTTCTGTGTAAGCATGTTAAGAAACGACATTAAATCATTTTCCTTTTATGCTGTCAAAATGTTTTATTGTTTCCTCTTTAACTCACCGTTGTTACCTTGGAGAGTACATTATCGTAAGTGAAAAAAAAAATACTGATGTAAAAAACTAAAAGGCAACTATTTTTTTTAATTGTATTTCAAAATCAATTTTATCAAATCTAATATAATATTATATCATAATGGCGGTAAATACTATTATTGCTCAAATTCTGGACACACAATCTTTCAAAATCATTGAAATATTTCGCTGGATCTTAATGGATGAGAAGGGGAATGTGTAAAAGTTTTAATCATATTATCAAAGACCAATATTTTTACTGTCTCAGTAAATTTTTACATTGATTTTTTAAATGAAATTTTGGCCTTTCGTTTATTTTTGCTGCATACCATAACTACCTTACTATGCTTTTTTAGAGCAACGAGTTTAAAGCTATATCGATTGTAACAAAAATCACACAATGAGAGAAGTAAATATGACTACATCAATTAATCTATGTGCAATTTCATTTTAGAAGTAACCCTAATGTATTTATTGCTGTAACATCTAAAAAACAAAACAAAAAGAAAACATTATTAGTTACATTTTTAAAAGCAATACTTTTCAGTTATACTGAAAAAATGTGCATTCCATTTCCTTTATTTTTTCATTTCTGTATCACTGTTATCTCTCTTTATAGTCTCATTTAAAAATTCACCTCGATTACGAAAAACAACAATATGTCGTTAATTATTTTCTTGTGTTTTTAATTATAATTCCTTATTATGTTAAATAATTTGTTCATTATAGAAAAAAATCACTTATTTTACGTCCAATTACATGTTTTGTTCTCCTGAAGCAAGTTTGTTATTCCTGTCGTGTTTCACTACTGCAATGTAATTAACTTCATTAATGCATTCATAAGATAGATAATTGGCAGTTACTGAAAAGGTCTTGATCATGTATCACATTGGTAACTAATAGGACATGTTTAAAAATTCATGATACATGTCACACTTTTCATTGATTACGAGAGTTAAATTATGAGAAATTGTTACATTCATAATTTTTAGTACCAATTAATTATATTTTTTCTTTTCTTATAATTCATTTATATGTCTGCGTCGAAAAAAATATTGATGGGATTATCTGACAATTTTACGATAAAAAATAGAAATTTCTTTGTTACAGAAGTAACGCTAAAAAGTTTTCTGTTGACTTTTAAATTCTTATTTACATTAGAAAAATGAATTACGTAACGAAATAAAGTTCCTCTTGAAGTTTCGAATAAAATTGAAAAATAATGTTTTACAAGTATTATTTATCTTGTTAATGATAATTTTTTTAAAAATTATTTGAATATTTTGTGATTTTATTAAACAGCAATCTGCATTTAAATATTGTAAAATAAGAACAAGAATTTTCTTTTCGAGTCATTTTATTCCATTTTTTCCCACATACGTGGCAGTAAAATGTATTTTTCTAATTTAAAATATATTTCTTTTCATATACTAGCATAGAGTTCAAATGGGGCTTTATTAAAACCTTCTGCTAGGAGTATTTAATTGTCACGGTCACGTCTGTTATGTAGGTTCAGTGCTAAAATTCTGAAATCCCACTGAGCACATGAAATACTTGATTGGCTTCTGAAGCATTTCTAAAAATATATCTTTAGAATATATCTATGACAAAGTGTCTTTTCCAAAAATGAAACTGTATTTATTTACCGGCAGAAATATTGTATTGATCTATTTTGTTAAGGACTTTTAATTGTTTTATTTCTTTCTGCAAGGTGTCAGAGAATTATTGATATAATGAGCGCAGATATATATATTTATAAGAGAGAAAATGTTTCTCAAAATGAAAAACTATTTGTGAAACCAGTTGATAAATTGAGTGCTTAGTAGTAAAACTTCTACAGGTCAAAACATTATTGTTCTTATTCTGTTGGTCAATTTAATTTTTAAGAGTATAATAATCATAACACACACACACACACACACACATATATATATATATTATTTTCATTTTAAAGCTACAGTGGACAGTAAAAATTACTGTCTGCAATCTGTTTTTTTCAGCAACAGTTTCAGGAAATTTTTGCCATCGCTTCTTGCTTTTTTCAGATAGCATCTCTCTCCTTTTAGTAGGACGATCTTTAAGTTTTCTATATCTGGATAATATAAGTTTCATACTAATAACTTTAAACAACAAATGCCATTTAAGATGAACTTTAGTTCTGAAAGGGACTTTTTGTTTTGGTAAAATCAATATAAAGTATTAAAAGAAGAAAATTTTTTAAAAAATTGAACGAAAAATGCAAACGCAAATTTGAATGAATTGTAAACAAATCATGCCAATTTTGGTCTCAAATACAGTTAAAAGAAATTTTTGCCATCCTGAATTTGATAAATTAACATTTAAAAATAAAAATTAGTGAAACTTTGTCAGCAGAGAGTAAATAGAATTCTTATTGTCAAAGTACATGACAGCTTTGTTAGCATGGTATTAAATGGTAAACAAGAAGGCGTTTGATAGAGAAGCTAATATAATATTATAAAGTAAGTCAAAAAAGTTTTTTCAATATGTTGGTCAATTTTTCGCATTTTAACTCTCCAATGTAGCCTTAATTTACGTTGCAGTATGGAGCAACATAAGGGTTTTTGGGAATGGACCTAGTAATTTTGAACCATCGTCAACTGACGAGAACAAAATGTAAGCTGAAATCCCTCCTCCAAACTTAAATACCACGCCAGCGGGAGAAATTTGAGCCTCGATATAGTTGACACTCGTTTCAGTGAAATAAGTTTCGAACCCAAGACTCGACAATGTCGGCCACGAGTTCTCGACTGTGACCACTAGGCTACAGTGTCAAGATGTTGTTTAAAATAATATTCACAGATGTATGCTAATTACCTTTAATCCAATGTAGTGAAAAAATGTCATCTTTTAAAGTATTCTCAATGTAATTGTGAATAAATAAATATCAATATATTGTGTTTTTAAAAAACCTTCATAGATCAATACAAAAAGAATGCAGTTTTGAAATTGCCAATGTGCGACTTAGCAAAATTTTTGAAAAAGAACCAAATCAACATTATTCATGCTATGTGAGTACGGAAACTGTTGAAAATTCTTCCATCAAAAATATTATTTGATTTTCTTCTCAGTAAAAAAAAGTAAAATACATATTTGCAAATCAGTTGGCTTTCAAAGTGGAAGTGATCTTTTTAGCTCAGACGGAATTGTGAAGTACTAAGTTTGTTGAGTTCAGCCTCTCTACCATATATTGAATTTCAAGGGATTATTTTGGTGGGGTATAAAGAGGAAAGAAAAAAGAACTGTGACGGACATCGATCTGGTAGCGAAACAATTTCTTTTTCACTTCAAAATGGAATTTCTATTTCACTTTAGTGTGCGATATTATGAACTCGTTCCTTCTCGTTTCTATCGCACTTTCTCTTTCAGGACCTCCCCCCCCCCTTCTTTTTTTCCTTTGATGTCATGGTCGTTTGAGAAAAAGAATTTTTTCCCCCCAGGACGAGAGTTAGTTGGGTTTTTTTTATCGTGAAAGATTTCGGTTAGCTAATTATTTGACCCAAGGAAATTCTATTTTAAAATAACCGATAATATGTTTACGTTGTATGTAGCAGAATTTTAAGAAGTATAGGGTATTATATGAGGATTTTTTATGCAAGTGTACTGTTGTAAAATGAAATTATAATTTAGTTTAACTTTAATTATAGATTTTTTTATTTTATTTTAAATGGTGTTGATAGTCATTGTTTCTATTTGATTTTGAACCAATCAATCGTATTTTACTCTTACTGTAGCTTTTGAACTTTTTCTTGAAAAGAGAAATGAAGATGTAACTAAAGTATATATATTTTTTTTTTTTTTTTTTTTGTAGTAGAAGATTTTAAAGTGAGATATTATGCTTGAGAATATCGTTTATACATACAAAGTATATAAGCGTAAAAATATATCTCATTTTGAAATTTTTATTCGTAATTAGTCCTTTAAAGTCAAAAAACTTCAATGACAAATATTTTCTAAATCAAGGCTTCTGATTCGTTATAATACCTTTTTGTAAAAAAAAAAAAAAAAAAAATTGGTTAGTAAATTTATGTACCGTTATAGTTTTTAATTACTATATATTAATGATATATAATTAGTTTTTGATTGTATTCATTACTAAAATTTATAAAATACCGTTTAATTTTGTACTATTTTGGTTCATTAATTTATATTAATATTTGCAAGAGATCGAAAAACAGCATCGCAAACAAAATTAGTCAGTTAATGCTTGAGAGAAATCTTAACATAGTGCCTGAATTTCAATGTTTTCTTTTGCAAATTATCTTGTTTAAATTTTTAATTCCCGAGTCATTATTGTTATTCAAACTTTTAATTAATGTTATACAACTAAAACTTACGAGACCTCCCGGAAAAGAAATAAAAGAACGAAAAAAAGAAAAAGAAAACTTTTTAAGGGGAAGAAATACATTCATTATGAATAACATTAAAAAATGTATGGTCGTAAAAAGGAATTTCTTTTTCGATTCTAATGGATTTTTTTTCAAGAAGAAAGAAAATATTGAATTTATATTCGTTTATCTATTATATACTTGGCAGAAAGAATTGAATAATGCAAAACAATATCCTAATTTGAATGAATTTTACACATTGTGTGACTTTAAATAGGATTTTCAAATACTTGTTAAAGTATCTCGAGTGGTGCATCTTTTGTAGCATTATAAATGTCTTTTTCACACACACACACACACACGCATTAAAAGACTTCCCTTGGAATTAATGAAGTAATTTGGATTCAGTGTGTATGTGGATATCTTCTCGTTTTGTAATTTTCATTTAAATTAAGCTTTTTGAATTGATCATGAATCAATTCAGAATTGTTCTTATCTTTCCTAAGGTCTCTTCCATTATACTAATTATTTTCTGAGCCATAGCTCCTTGTATTACACAAAAGTGACAGTATCGATCTGTGAAATGTAAATAACTTTTACTGAATATTTTTTGAATAACCAGTCAAAATTAAATAAATAGTAAATGTTAAAAATGGTACTAACAAACAGGGTGATGTTTATAGTATTTGTATTTCGTTGTCAAATATTACGTACCTTTTGTACATGTTAGAATTGATTGTATGCTGAAATATTTCGTTGTATCGATGTGAAATTCGGTACATATGTTATTATTGGCTTTCAGTGATTTTTTTAATGAATTTTCAAAATATCTTAAAAAATGCTAGTAAGAGTCACTTATATGTTTGATAGAGTTTATGCTGCTATAAAAAAATTCAGAATGCTGAAAAAATGTACTCAATTGTTAAAGAGAGCCTTCTATATAGAGGTATGAGTGTGTGTGTGTGTAATGTAAAGGATGAAATTTTCAATAGAGTGTATTTAAGAATCATATGTAATGTATTATAAAGATGTATTTATTTTGTTAAATGTAATGATGTAGTCATCCCAATTCAAAAGCTTTTTGATATATATCAAATCATCGATAATTTTATATAACTTTTAAAATCAAGGGAGAAAATTGTAAATCTTCTATGCTCAAGTACCAAGAAAGCAAGAAGATGAGTTAGTCCTTTTATACATTTTTTTTAAAGAAAATATGATTTAAAAAAAATAACGTGTTTGAGTGAAGGGAAATGCTACTTGTTATTAGATATTACATTAGAATTTTAGGGAAAAGTCTCAGCCGTTCAGAAAGGCATGTGTAAGCTATTAAGTTATTCTTTTAGTAGGAATCTCGAATAAATAACACAAAAATTCATTGTTTTAATCCATTAATGCGCGATGAAATGAGATACGTTTCGAAACCACGTATTCGGAATTATGATTTAAAAATAAATAAATAAGATTAACATTTCTAAGTATAATATTAATTAAAGGGATTATATATATTATCGAAATATAAAAAAAACTAGTCTTGATGTATAAATGGTAAATGATGCTCATTGAAAATTTTAAAATAAAATAAATTTACTTAACCTTTTATAGCATTTCAAATAAAATATTTAATCATATGTTCGTAAATAATTAAGGGGGGGGGAATATAGTTTAGGTTTTTTTGTATATAAAGGAGATGAAGAATAATTATTTTTACATACTTAATTTTTGTCTTGAATTATATATAATTAATTTAGATATATATATTCTTTAAATAAATTTCGCTGAAAATTTTCACCTTCAGGGTGAAAATTCTAGGAAGTGCTCAATGCTTTGAATGTCAAAGTTTAAAGTGTAAGAACTTTTGTTATGTTTATTTAGTATTGAAATAATTATATGACGCAGACTTAGTGCGATAAAAAAGGTACAGGAAAGTAATACTAATTTAAAAGTGAACAAAAATTTAATCATACTTGCTGTGAAAATGTTTGAAGTATGGCAGTAAAAAGTATTGTTGTTTAAACACTTGGCTTTATAATCTTCGTATGACTTTGAAGTCTCTGGAATTGAATTCTAAGAAGAAGATAATACTTTCTTTTTCTTGGCAGATCTTCATGACTGATAACAGAAAAAAAGTTTTGGGTCAGTTTTCTCTTACTGAAATAGTTTATCATTTTCGAAATACAATTACATTTAATTTCTAATTAAAATTACTTTAGGGTGTTGGAACTGACAAATATTAGTCTAATGAAGCGTGCTATTTTTTGTGTCCTTCAAAGCTGCTGTCAGCGTTGTAACTGAAAAATAAGGCTAACGGGAAATCAAGTTGGACAGCTCGTCAGTTTGAATTTTAATTAAAAGACAACGGAATACGAAAAGACGCCAATTAACGTACTTTCACGTCAAATTCTCGTCTGCCCTCCCGAGTTTAATTACTCACTTTGTTTTTCTTACCCCTAATCTTAGGTAGAAATTGAATAGTGCCCTTAAATAAATATCGAAAGAGAAGGAATTAATTTTTGACTTGCTCTTAGCTAGAAGGAAAAAAATATCTCTCGCAGTATGTTACACAGGATGTGTTATCGTAGTTGTGATTGGATGAATTTTGTGTTTACTCAATTTGGTTCCGTGAACTAGAACCTCAGGTAATTATGCTGCCTGCAGATTTAAATTTTGATAGTCTTACTATCCGAATATTGCCTCTTGGATTTGTAAAAGGTGTCATTAACTCTAAAATTAACTTAGTTATCCACTAAATTAACAAGATTTTTCCCCCTAGTAAAGTTAGGAAATATTGCTTCATCAACGGACTGATGGTATGAAATCAAAATTTTATTACAGGGGAAACACAACAGGTTATGTGTTATTGTAGTTGTGATTGGAAGAATTTTGTGTTTACTCTATTTAGTTCCGTGAACTAAATAGAGTAAACGCAACAACTAAATAGTTATCTTCCAAATTATTATTTTCTTTTGATAAATTTAGAAAAATATTGCCACTCAACGCATAGGTAATAGGAAAATCAAATTTTATTACAGTGGAAGTTGAGAAATATATATATGCGAGAATTTTTTTGATTTCTTAGATTAAAGTAGTTCTGAAAAGAAACTGTAATTTTTTTATTTTTTTATTTGGAGCTCTGAGTATTTTATGTGCAGAATAAATATGAAAGCCCAAAGAGATATGTGCGGCCAAATGTTCTATTGTAAAAATGTAATTTACAAACTTCCTGTTATAATTGTATCGTTCATATTGAGTGAAATACTTTCAATGAATTAAATGGCTGCTTCTCCCCGGCTCATTTATTTCTGTTCAAAGTACTGTCATATTGGTAGACACAGTAGAGGTGGTTGAAATGAGGCAGTTCCTCTCCTCATCCTGTTCATTCATTTACAATAACATTTACCCTGTTTAAACACGCATAATTGCCCGTTACTTTAAATGAATCGATTGATTTTTGATGGTACGTGGCAAAGGTGGTTGAAACGTAACAATTCACCACGTTCATTTGGTTGCAAATGAGCTATGACCTTAGGAAATCCGCATAATTGCCCCAAGCAAGGAAATATTTACATCCAATGAGTATAAATATAAATTGAATAAATATCTTTGAGTAATAATAGAATAAATATAAATATCTTTGAATGTAAACTTTCATAAATATTTCGGAGCTCTTTATAGTTGTGAACAAATCATTTCTGATTTGACTTAGAGGGTCAGTGCGGTTTTCTGTATGCCGAACGAGAACTTGTTTTATTTTTTGTACTATATCATCAAGACCGTTTCGAGATGCTGAAAAGCGGCCACCTCTGAAAAAAATTTAAATTGCTTGAAAATTAAAGCACTTTTTTTATAAATCGTAATTCAATTCATTCTCGTAACTCAATAGCAAAATTGCTTGGAAACGTTTATAATAGTGTTGATGAAGAATGCATGAAAACTGCAGATGCTGAGTTCTATGAACTAAACAAATTTTACTAAGAATATTGAACTTTGCTCAATGAAGAATAAAGAATAGTTAAATGTAGGCAAATTTAACCTAAACAACTACGTGAGAGAAATTCAAAATGCAATGAATGCATTGATTAGAAATTATTTCAATTATAACCATGACATAGATTTATTTTACGAGAGTTATCTTATATCTAACTATATTATACAACAAACAAATGACAGACCCAGCGAATATTTCAAATGAGAGTCATTTGGTGGAATTGATCAAACACCTTGACTCAGTGGCGTACACAAGGGGGGAGTTGGGGGTTCATCCCCTACCCCATAGGCCAACGAATTATTATTTTTTTACCATTTATTAACTCTTTGGTGCTTTCGTATACATGTTTCCCTTAGAATGGAACCTCCCCACCACCACCACCTTAAGCAAGGTCTGTGTACGCCACTGCTTTGACACAAATAATTTGAATCATATAAACTTACACCAGTGGCGAAACAAAAAGCATTAGGGCCTCCTGCAAAGTCAGGCTTTGGGCCCAAGCCGGATCTTACAAGGGGAAATACTTACCGTATCGTACTTGGCGTCAGTCAGGCTTTGACTCCCTCCCCACGATGCGGGGGTGTATGTTACACCACTGACTTTTACATGATTTTCAAATATATGTTTTATGCTTTCCTACCACCAATCGAATTGTAAAAAGGGTTTCTCTTATTCATAGATTTTGGTCGTGTCATAAAACACAGTTTTTTAAATTATAGTTTTCAATGTGGGTTAATTACTGAAGTAAATTATAAAAAATCCTGCTACACATGAATTTCACTATTTTTTTTTAAAACACCAGAAATGCCAAACAGCTTTGTTCTTCAGAAAATATAAGATTGGATAATTATTTTTGATGCATTCATTCTTGTTTTCTTTCCATTAATAATAAATCTGAAAAAAAAAAATGCATTTCCTTAAATACAGCTATGACTTAGACATTAGTAGAAATCTTGTTTTGCTGGAGGAAATAAATATTTTTTTCCAATCCAAATTTCATGTTTGATCCATTCGAAAATGTTTCTCCAAAATTTCATTGTAATTTTTTTTTTACTACACCTAAATAGAAATCACCTACTTTTGGTTGTAAATTTTTCCTCCAGTTATTTATAACTAAATTAAATATTCATTGATGTACATCATATTGATTCTCTTCAAGAATTTTTGTTGAAACAGTACGATTTCTAGTCACTTTTTTTTTATAGCAGTTAACATCAAATATGCGCAACATTTCGAAGCATTTCTCTGAGATTTTATGTAAGTTTTCTGTAAGCAATTCTCTTAGCTGTATCCAAAAATAATTTTTATTATCTTTGCATTAAAGTGTCAGTTTTTAATAATGTCTGCTATTCGTGATTAGAATCATTTTCTGTTTTGTCTCCTCCATTCAGTCACTACATTATTGAGATCTAATTGAACATTGCGCGATTTAAAATTTTCTTTCGTTTTGCAAAAGCTGCCTATTAGCTACGCAGTAATTTTAATTTTTTTTAAAAACTACGTCTATTGCATTTGAATTTAAAAAATTGAGTTGTATGAATATATTTGGACGTTTTTACTCCTAACATATATGTATTTAAAAGAGCCCAGTGTTTCTTTATTATATATTCTCACTAGAGGGCAGCACGAATCATAATGTAACGTATTGAAAGTTTTGTGAGTTTCCCCGCGCAGAATTTTTCGGTTTTCAGTAGCAGAGTGGAGATCAAGTTGTGAACATCTCACGTCGGAGAGTGGTCTGGACAATATATGTGGTTTTGTAAATAAGTTGCATAAATTGATGGTGTAAACATATATATTTTTTATGAAATAAATTACTGACACTATCAGACCTGTTTCTTTATTCAAGCAGAAAAGAAAACCCATTGACACCAAATACCAACGATGTGCTATTTCTTCTCATCTGGGAAGAAGTCTCATATATGTACCGTATTTATTCTAATCTAAGCCACACCCCCACAAATTCTCAACACAATTTTGTGAAAAAAATGAAAAAAAAAGTGTAAAATGGTTCATCAATGTCCTATATTTATGAAATAAAAAAAATAAATAAATAAAATGAGAATTGATAAGAAGTAAATAATTAATTCATTTTACCAGTATTATAAACTTTTAAAAACATACATGAACCATTAATTTTTCTCACCATTAGTATCATTATTGATTCCCCCTCCTCCTCTTAATTCAATATTTTTTTTGCGTGTTCGATTCCCCGATTTTCAGTAACATTAACACTGGGATAAAAAGTGTGACATATATTCGAATAAATACCGTACATAAATATTCGATTATAGGTTACACAATTTGGCTATAACGTGTTTGTTGTCCTATAATTCGAGCAGTGATCTATGTATTTTAGCTATGTGACTTAATTCAACAAAACTGCTGCTAAAACTGGTTTAAACCTGTAAAGAAGTCCCCAGACTGCAATGTTTATGCCATCCAAATCACCCACCTTGAGATTTTGGTATTTCTCTTATCCTGAATTTGTATAAGTCCGCTTATAGAAAATTTATAATTATACATTTTAATAACTTATGAGTTAGGAAAAAAAGTCTGAATTGAAACCCAGCATTTAAATTAGTATTTTCGACTTAGGATTGGACGCGTTTCAAGGGGATAATCTTTGTCCCTTCATAATTGTTTCCCTTTTTATATCTCATTGTATATATATATTAGGAAAAAAAAACATTTCTGAACTAGTGGTCGAAAAGATGGTTTCACAATGCCCATGTTGGAAATGTCCTTCTTAATTGTTCATTTTTTCACCTTCTATTTCTTCTTACTTTCTTAAAAGAAAAATTATGTCGGTGACATCTTTCTTCATTTTGAAGTGTCAAATTTAATATAAATTTATCCACTCGGATTGATAAACTCCATTTGAGACGTATAAGTGTAAATATCAGCTATTACTTTCTGCATATGTTCAATTTTTTTCTTGATATGTCGCTTGTCTCAAGACATTTCTCACTCTAATTAAAAACTTTATTTTAAACATAATGTGAGAAAGGGAAAACAATTCGAATTTTGTATTATTTCCGTTTGATTTACGATTAGCTGAAGAGTATTTTTTTTATGAATGCATATAATTTTAATATGCACTGTTTCTGTCATAACTGTTTGTTTGGCTTTGTTTTAATATTCAAGATGCTGGGAAAAAAGGCGCAATTTATTTTGTCACATTTGTTGAAATCTCTGCGTAGTTAAATTATAATAATAATGCTATTATTTCTCTAAAAAAAGCCCCTGAGGGTTATTTATTTTAAATCTCAAATCGATTTGTTTTATTTGTTATGTTCTTGTTTGATAAATCTGGTGCATTTTTCCTTTTACATAAAAATTCAAATCATCTTTCGTTGCAAATTCATGAATAATATGTTTTTAAAGATTCTAGAGAATGTATATATATATATATATATACATATGTGTGTGTGTGTGCACACACACGCTGATAAATTATTGCGTATTTTATGTTTCGTTTTCGCAGATTATTTTCTTCTCTGGGACGCGCATTTCATACTTGAACTTTTTTTAAAAAATAAACATTATATATTTTGTATTATTAATTCCTTTCGTTTGTGCTACTTTTCGCTTCATTCCGATAATAATTCAATTATAGGATAAAACTTTTTTGGTCTTGTTCCTTAGAAAAGGAATCATAAAATTGTCTATATGTAAATTAAAGAACGAAAATACAGATTTCATAACTTAAAATTCTTATCAAGACAATCCTTATTTATAATAATTTCTAAAACATTCAAAATTCGAAAAATTTAATTTTTTTGAGTAACTATATTGTAATATAACCAGCATTATAATTATGTGTGTAAAAAAATGAATTTAAGATTCGAAGTGATGTATGTGTATTAATTATGGCGTTATGTGTGTGACCATCATTAATGCATATGTATTAGGAATGCAACGATTACCATTTGAATATATAGCTTTGTATATGGGCAAACTTGTATTAATATTAAAAGAAAAATGTGAAAAATGTCAGTCTTTAGATTGTGCAGAGAGATTACTGCTTCATTAATAAAAAATTTCTCTGTAGTTTTTGCTTAATACTTCATATTTAATTGAGTTTTTAAAAGAACAATTTCGATATTATTAGCTTGAAAAACGGAGGGGGGGGATATGATTTTAATTTAAAATTTTTTTTTCTGTAATAATATTTGAAAAATAAATGGTAGAATACTGATGCATTCTATTGCATGTGCTCTTACGGTATAAAAAAATTGAAGCAGTGTTTTATATAAAAATTAA
Source organism: Trichonephila clavata (assembly GCA_019973975.1). NCBI lineage: Eukaryota > Metazoa > Arthropoda > Arachnida > Araneae > Nephilidae > Trichonephila > Trichonephila clavata. The sequence goes on along the minus strand of BMAO01037491.1, from coordinate 65,512 downwards.
GAGACTTTCATTCCGTTTTACCCTTTTAACAAAGTATAAAGCAAACGGTATTATTTCTAAAAAATTTCGCGATACATTGTATTTTGGAAGTGCTTTTTTCTAAAAAACTGCTTTTAACGATGAATTGTTTCTCATACATTCTAAACTCAATAAAGAAAATTCGCTTTTCTGAACACTGGCGTTTTCTGTCATTTTGAAAGTTTTTGTCCTTCTTTATTCTCGTTGGGCAATATGAAGGTACATGTGAAGAAGTTACCAACAAATTCTCGAAAATTTGTTTAAAATATCCTCCAAGAAAATAAGCTGGTCACTATTTACAGTAAGCAAAAATATGTGCATATTTTCTTGTAGTAATCTTTGAAGCACTTACTTGAACCTATAGATTCATAAATATTGTTCAAAGTTTTGTCTTTTCCTACAGAAGGCTCCGAAAGGAGTTTCGGCTTTAGCATAATTTATGCGCACTTAGTTCAACAGCACTCTTGAAGTTTCACCCCAAAAGAAAGACTTCAGAATCCCCCCCCCCCTTGTTCCTTCAGTTTGAATTAAGGTCTTAAGGGATCTGTGAATGGCATTTCAGAATAGAGAAATGCAGCAATCACGGAAAATCTTCAGCTGTCGTCTTTTCTTTGTTATACTTTGTCTGAATTTTTCCTTATTTTTTCCCCCATCCTTCGCGCCTCTGCTTTATTGTCTTGTTGACTCTCACAGCACTGATGACAAGGCCGAGATTAATGCTTTCATTTCCAAATCCTTGGGTTGTAACATCTTTTAGTGTGAAAACTTTCTTTAAGAACAGTTCTCTCTTTGCCCTTCTGGAGCTAGGTTTAAAGCTTTGCTTAAGACTTCTATTTGAGCGCCCTAATACTTCATCTGCTTCCAATTTGTCCCTTAATTTTAAAAGGAAGTAAAAAAAGAGGCATCGACCAAATGTAGTCGTAAATAAATATTTTACACATTTCTGAGCCTTAATCGAGTAGGTTATACAAAAGCGTTGTGAATTTCATGAATTCATGAAGCTTGCAATAGTTCCTCTTTTCTAAATTATAGTAAAAATAATTCTAAGATGAGAAAATCTCCAAAGAAAATATTGCGGGAAATATGGACTGTCCATCTTTAAATTCATTTTCTGGAAGCTTTATACTGGGGAAATATATTAAATATTTCAATAATCAAACAATTGTGAATAATATGCAAAAAATTGTAATTATAATTTATGTGGATATTTATTTTATTACTAAATCAATTTTTTAATTTTGAAAAATGGATAATTAAGGAATACCTTCGAGTACAGAATAATTAAATGACCTTAAGTTTTTTTTTATTGATATTATTTCAATAAGCAATTGGAATTCGTACAAATTTTGCTTAATTTCCATTTATCAGACCAGACACTTGAGTATTGCTGTTCTGTAACTTTTTAATAGTTGCTTAAAGATCTTTGTTTAAAGAGCCTTTTCGCATTGTTTAAAAATAGTTTTGTTAAATTGAAATTTATATTCGTAAGTTAATTGCTAATACGTTCAACTGTTTTGGATTGAATTTGCTTCAAAATCGTTTCATACCGAATTATATACAACAAATTTAAAAAAAAAAATAGTATTAACATAGTAGTTGTAGTATGTGGCTACTGTTGGCGGTAGATTATGGAATGGTTGGCGCAATTCTTCGCGTCTTCGGGGGTGGGTTACTATTTTTTGGAGAAGATGGTTGACCTCCGAGCAAGACAGTGAGGGGTCAGGAGAGTGAGTCCCTTGATTTTGGAAGCGTGAAGCGTTGGACTCTGAATTTAATGTGAAGGAAAGCAAGTTTCTTTGTTTTTAGACTGAAGCACAGTCTGCTGTATCAAGAAGAGATAACTGAGAAGCGAAATAGTTGTGTTGGCTGTTAAAACGCAAAGTACAGCGTTAAGAAGTAGTTAAAATGCAATTGAGAGATATTACAGTATTGTTTCGTATTTTTGCAGTTGCTTTAAAATGCTGATATTTATTTTTCAAATTCTGATATTCATTATCGTAACAAATTTGTGAAAGTGAAATTCGTAGACATTTCTTTCCCTTTCTTATTATTTTATTTTTCTATTTATGATATGATTATTGTTGTTAATAACAGCGATTGTGTGTGTGCACAATGTTGATATACATACTGTTATTCAAATATGGAATAGATATAAATTCTCTGTAATAACGTGTACTGTACAGTAATAAATTAATATTTTGCCCTTCAGTTTTCTGAAGTATACCGTTAAAATTCCACGAATTAAGATAATTTGAAATAAAAGGGACAAAAAGCATTATTTTATCTTGCATTTTATTACCTTTTAAGCATACAGAAAGCATTCATATTACAGTATATGATTTTTTTTTACATTACATTGATATTCTTTATTGTTTGTCTTTCTGATTCACACATTCATGCGTGCATACATGCACTCGCACACAATCAATACTATTTACGTTATAGTGTTTTTGTTGCTTACATCGTATTTGTATTAAGATATCCAACAACCCTAAAATTGTGAATTTTGCCAAAAATTGACACATTTTTTTATTATAATTTTGTTTTAAAGGTCATCTTATTAGCTTTATAAAAATACCAAGTTTATCATTTTCCGTTGTCTAGAACAAAAACTACAAGTGTTTTAGTAAAAGCAATGCCATTACTTTAAACAAGATATGTCATACTTTAAAACTTGTTTTATTCGAAATGTAATTTTTTTTAAATAATCAAATGGGGCCAGCGATTGCTTAAAAAGTTTTGAAAATAATTAACTGAAATTTTTTGTGAATGTTCTGTATAAGAGTAGAAATGTTTTAACCTTCAAATTTATCAATCACTGTTTTATTACAAAATTTACAGTCCCATATGTGAATATAATCACTGCTTTCTTAAGCAATTTCATATAACTGAGATAAAGTGCTCTAGTTTTTGTAAAAAAGAAAATATTTCTTATTCTGAAAGTCATTTCAAAAATAAATAACTTAGCAACTCATTAGAATGAAAAAATTGAAAATTTGTTCATAAACCATTGGTACAGAACGGGCCGCTTTTATGCTATTTTTTGTCAATTTTTACCTATTTTTTCGCATTTTCGTAATAATAATTTCTTTATCTCTTCTTAATTTTAGTATATTTTTCTTAAAATGTCTAAACAAATCTAAAAGTAACAAAAAAATCCCCATAACTCCATTTTTTTTTATAAAAAAAGGTTGTCGCAACCAGTCAAATACCTTAAACATGTATATGAGATGCCAAACAAAACTTTTAATAACGTTCTATAACAAAAAAGCTCTTAACTCTGTAAACTGAACAAGTTAATATCCTTTATCAATAAAAACTGTACTAAAAGGAAAATTTTTCAATAATTTGTACTTGATACATTTCTTATCATCAGGCAATTTTCTATCAATTTAACCTTCTCCTAAATATTTTGATTTCTAGTCTTTTCTTAGGAATCAATTTAGCATTCTCGGCGAAATGCCAATTATGGCGAATTGGGGCGTCTTTAAAATTTATCCGTTTCCTGGAAAATTGCTCTTGTTAACGACCTTTGAATGCCATCACAGATAATTAGTTTGTGCTAATGAATAAACTTTCCGTGTATTTACTATGGGCAACAAATGAGCAGTAAATGAAACAAATACGCCAGAGTCATCACATGTTAGCTGCGAAACTTCAGAAGCTGCATAATTGATTTTAGCAAAATACACTTTCTTAGAAGTTCAACGTTGGAAGAGTTCCCATTACGTCAAACATGACCATCTAGAATAACACTGGTCTTCAAGTGAAAAGGTTTTACACGTATGCATAAATTTGTTACCTCGACATCATTATCCAAATCAGTTGAGTCTTGGCTTGAGTGTATTAAATGTACGGTGCGCATTTATTTATCTGGAAACAGCGTAAGAGAGAAAATGGTGCCTATTTACCACTTCTGTGTGATTAGTGATGTAATTATTGTATCATTCCTGTTTTTGTGTGTTATTTTTGTGTTTACGTTTCCTCTCTGAGGACGATTGCAATTAAAGAGGTGTTTGTGTTCATTAATGTAATCAATTAGTGTACTCTGTTCTATTGCTTAAGCGACTTTCCACAAAAATCTCTCTGGTATTTTTTTAGCATGTCTTTAGGCTGTTAAATGCCTGAATCCTTCATTTTTCCGTATAAAAAAAGCAACAAAATTTAAAAATAGATATTTAATTTTCATTTCTTTTACTTTTATCAGTTATAATTTATGAAATTAAAGGGGGATAATCGTGATAAGCATATCAACACTCATAAATAGATAGAGAAATATTAATTCAAAAAACTTGTTTCAACGAAAGAAGACTGAAAAAAGATTATAAAATAATGATTCTTTTTAAATAGTTCTAGTGATTATAACAAGAATATAATTACATTTTTTTAATTGTAGCTTTTTATTGTGCACCTTAATAAACAGGGTTAAATATCAATTAAAAAATTTAAAATCTCATGTTTAAATTTCAAGAAAATGTGTGCACTGTTAAGTATTACATTGAAGAATACTGATCGTATATAAATAGAAATTTGATTAGAGAATATTTTAATAAGCTTGTTAAGACGTATGTTTTTCAACTCGGTTGGAGAGGTGACGAGTAATTTTCATGTATTTTATATATTTTTTTAAAAAATTGCGATTTGATTATTACTCTTTTCTCTTTATAATAGAATAAACTAGTTAAAATATCTCGCTTTGCTTGTGGCAGAATCATGTGGCTCAGAATTTCAAAAAAAATACCTTAAAAAAAGTTTTCCTTGAGAGTTAACGATAAATAATTATTTTTTACACAGATAATGATATGTATTTTTATTCTTATTTCTTTTTCTACGATTCCATTTTGTTTTACACACAATTCTAGCTAATTTATAATATATATTGTATGATACTGGATGGTATAAATAGAAATTTGATAAGCTAATATTTAAATTAGCTCGTTAAAACACGTATGCTTTTCATCTAAGCTGACGAGGTGACAAATATAATTTTGTTTAACTAATCATTTTCTAAATTAAGAATTCAGTTATTTTTCTTAAAAAAAAGGATATACTTGTTAAAATATTTTGCTTTGATTACGGCAGAATCATGAGGCCCAGAATTTCAAAATCAATTTTCTTAAAAAAGTTTTCTTTGAGAATTAAAGATAAAATAATTAATTTCTACACAGATAATGATATTTTTTGTTTTAATTTATTTTTCTACGATTCCATTTTGTTTTATACACATCTCCAGCTAATTTAAAAAATAACAAACGAACTAGGGGAAAAAACCTACCCCAATTAACTGCTGTTTGTCAAAATTATGTCACGTCATTTTTTTTTCTTCCTTTTTTCCCCTTGTTCACTCTAGATGCCATAACAGCCATCTAATTAATGATCTCTAAAGAAAAAACTATTTTCCCCCAGGAGGAAGAAATCGTTTTTGCAAATATTATATTTAAATGGTTAAAAATTCCTAGAATTAAAAAGGCCGAAATTAAAGAACTTTAAAAAACATTAATTATTGAAATAATTTGTTTCCTTGCGAAAATAACAGATACAGAATAAATTTAAAATAAATATATTTTAAGAGTGTTGAATGTGTATTTTATGATCTTGTTAAGCATTATTCATTAAATGATTATAAATCATACTCAGTGTAAACATAAAAGTAAAAATAATATATAATTTAAAAATCTTACAAAGTACATCTATGCTTCTAGAATTAATGTACTTAGTATACATTTAAAAGCACGTTAGTTTGGAGATATGTATAATAATAAAATTATAATATTATTCCATGTCCGATTTTTTTGAAAATTATTTGTTTGTAATAAACTTTTTCTCTTACTTGATTGATACTGTTTCATTTATTTATATAATATATATTTGGTTATGTTTTGTTCTGTAACAAGTGATATAATTTTTTCAAGTCAATTCCTACTTAGGTCAACAAATAAAAATTTCATTTTAGTTACTTTTTATTAAATAGTTACAATTTTTATAAATATGCATATACATTTATGACAGAATCATAATATTAATTGTGTGACAAAATAGAAAGCGATTTTCCTTGCAATTTTTCATTCACCTTTTTATATATGGTGTTGGACTATTTTTTGTTTTCTACTGTTTATTCATTAATTTAATTTAATTATTCTAAAAAAGTATAGTAAAAAAGAAATCATTCTCTAAAATTAGGCCATTCCAGGTGGGATTCGAACCCACGACCTTTGGATTAGTAGTCCAATGTTCTATGCAGTGTGCTACAGAGACAAAACGAACGATTTTCCTTGATATTCTGTTGAACTATTATTTTTGTTTGTTACTATTTATTCATTTTTTTAACTGAATTAATGAATTAACGTTTGAAAAATCTGTATTAACATCAAGTGTCATTCACTACAAGTTTATAAAAATATATTTGGATTTGAATGTGTGTGGAGAATAGAAAGTATTTTATTAACGATTGTAAATTTGAACAAGATATATAGGGAGAGAGTGAACTAATATAGGAATTGAAAAATCAAGATCAAATTATATTCAACACCCGACTAATTGCTAGTTTACTATTTATTATAACTTATACGGATAAATTATGTTGGAGACATAAATAAAATTAGATGTAAGTGATATTCAAAATGTTTTTTTTCAATGGGAAAGGATTTTTTTAAAAATTTAAATAAGCTCTTTGATGCTTTAAATGTTTAGTTTTTCTGTAGAAATACTTGATGTATTTATGTATGACACTTTTATCAGGAAAACGATCTTTCATTTGTGTTTTTCGTTTTCTTTTTGGCAATGTGTATTTGCATGACCACAATATTTGAGAGTTTAATATTTTGTATTGGAAATTCTGACACCGTAATTTTATTTCACTATATAATGCTGCATGGCAATTTTCGATAACACTTTAATATTTTGTGAAATTTTAAAAGAAAAAGGGGCTGAAAAATATACTTTGAATATATTTTACGAGTGGAATATTCTCTGCATTTTTTCTTATACATCCATCCGGCATTCATTTGAACACCTTATGCAAACAACATCTGATATTCTCGCTGTTTTACTAAAAATGTAAATTTTATTCAAGTTTGTGTTCATCCAGAAATTGCAGTTTCCTATATACTTTGAAAGACTTCAAAGATAAAACTCCTAGGTGTGCAGAAATGTTTCTCTTTCTGAATAGAATTTGAGTGACTTTTTAATTTAAAAAATATGTATTTATTCTTTGACTTAAAAATTGTTTTATAGCAACCATTTAAATGTTGTTAGTGTAAATAATATGGAAGAATAATCTAAAGAGATATCTATTTTTTTTAAATCCAAACTGAACAAAATGTTTTGATTGGTTACAGTAGTTAATGAAATAATATGACTCACAAAGTACTTGATATTAACTCATTATTATTTGTAACTCAAGTACAAGGTGTATAAAATATAGCAAAGTACAGTTACTCAAGTTCTTAATTAATAATTAAAAACTGTAAATCAAACTGTAAATTAGTTACATTTTTTCTTGTAGGTGAAAAATAATGGCGATTTTTTTTACACAAATATACTTATCTTTACATTGTACATATTTCGATAAAAAGTTAGAAAAAAAATCTCAGAGTAATTAATCCGGGAAAATATTAATTAAGAACTTATTAAATTTTAATTTTCCCCCTCCAGAAAAAAGAAAAAGAAAGAAACCGTTTAGTCTGAATCAACGGAAAGCCGAGACTTGCCTTTTATAGCACTGAACAAAATGTTTCGATTGGTTACAGGATTTAATGAAATAATATGACTGAAAAATACTTGATATTAACTCTTTATTATTTACAACTCAAGTACAAGATGTATAAGCTATAGCAGAGTACAGTTATTCAAGTTCTTAATTAATAATTAAAAACTGTAAATTAATTTAATTTTTTTGTAGGTGAAAAATAATGGCGAATTTTTTTACACAAATATACTTATCTTTACATTGTACATATTTCGATAAAAAGTTAGAAGAAAAAAATCTCAGAGTAATTAATCCGGGATAATATTAATTAAGAACTTGTTAAAGTTTAATTATCTTCCCTCCAAAAAAAAAGGAAAAAAAAAGTGTTTAGTCTGAATCAACGGAAAGGCGAGACTTACCTTTTATAGTACGGACAATTGAAAAATTTCGTCTTTCTTGTTTGCGTAATCAATTTCCTCCTGGTTGCCATGTTGTGAAACCGGACGCTGGACCTATTTTGTTTTATGCATCGTGGTTTTCTTTATTTTTGTTTTCTTTTTCTTTTCTTTTTGATGGGCTGTGACTTGCTCTTCTTTGAAATTACAGTAGAGATTGGTAGAGCGTTGACAAGGGGATTAGCACTTCTACTGCGGAATAAACAAAAGCCCTGGCTAGTATCCGGTGACGTGTCCCAACGTGAAATTCTCTACTTGATTATCTCTTACTAGAACTTGACATAGGATATTGAGGTGTGGATTTTCTTTTGGTCGTCATAGCAACACCAGTGCTCGCCTTACCAACTTTTCATGTAGCACACTTTGTGGAGGATCAGCGAGATCTGGTGTGAGATGGAAAAAAGACAAAATATAAATCGAGTGGGAAGGGAAAAACAAAGGGAACATGTATAGATATATTCGAGAAATGAAAACAGAAAGGACTTAAGGGTGAAAGATAACTCAGCCATGGAGAATCCTCGTTCCTCCTTTCTACTAACACCCAATGGTTGTAAAAACGAACAAATACACAAGATTTTCGATTTCTCATCGTCAATTCCCATCCGATTCGATTTTCTCCTGTTTCAATATTTATTTTCAAGCTTGTGGTTCCGTAAGGAATCTTTCACTTCCCCGTCTATGTTTCAATCAACAAATTATTTTATTTTATTTAGTTTTATTAGTTTCTGCTTTGGAAAAGTTTTTCAGAAGAGTATACTATAAAGAGAATAAGGGACTGTGGGTTGAGATTATTTGAAAAATCTATATTTTAAGCCGTTAAAAGAAAGCTTTTAAATAAATATATACGACTTAGTAACGACATATTCATTATTTGCTTTAAGTTGCAAAATATTTTATTTTAAATATGTATTTAAAAAGAAGTGAATATGTAGTTTTTAGAAGTTTTTTGTTAGTTCAAAAGTTGGCACATTTTTGTATGACATCCTTAATAAGACATACATAAATTATTTACATGGATGATTTAAAAATGAAACTTAATAATTATTCTGTCTGGATAATATAAATGTGTAAACTATTTCAATGAAACTTCGCGTGATGTGTATTTGAATTCTTTTTATGTTAACAGAAAATACACATCGGATAGTTATAAGAAACTTGTGCAACATCTTTTTATATAATTGCTTAGATTTGAAGTGTATCATGTTAAATTGATTCGAAAATCTTAGAACAAAAATTCTTATGACTTGTTTTTGTAATTGTAAGAAGAAGAGGATATTTCTTTAAAAATTATATCGATATCTGATTTTTCTTTTATGAAATGCCACACCATTGGATTTAAAATAATATGTTTCCCAGCCCTTTTTAAACTAAGTTGTTAATTTAAGGTATTCCTTGTAATATAATGCTATTGTTTAAATGTTGTTTTCAAAAAATTATAACGTAAAGTGGCTTTTCTTTAAAGGAAAAAATACGTCACTTTGCAATATACGAAATTCAAAACAAACTCATTTATTTTCTCATTTACTCATCCTTATATTTCAATCTCTTTTTTTTCTTTTCTTCATTTAATTATCTGAGGTATGAATGTTTTAATCTTCTAAAAATCACATTAAAGTCATGTTTTTAAGATACATTTACTTTGTCTGTGATCTATTTAGAACTAAAAGATATTTTAAAACATTAGCAATATCCAATTCTGTAAGCATTTCCGTCGCAATGTAATGGAACTTTTTTCGCCCTTCTTACTGTACAATAATTTTTAAATTTTATTTTACATTCTAGAATAGGAACAAGCATCCTCTTTCCCGTTTCATATAATTTACGATTCAATAAATTTTATTACCCAGGAATTATTTTTTGAGCCTTAAGACAATTAGACACTTGAGCGCCTCCTTTAATGATACCGCATCAATTAATGTTTCTCTTGAAAAATTTAAAGGCACTTTAAAGAAAGGGTCTTTTAATACTAATTCCATTAAGTTTTCGATTTTAATCTTCAATTTCTCTAGCTCATAATGAGCCCATTTCTTTATGATTTCTACTCTTCTTCTTGCTTGAAAAATTAAATTCCTACTTTTTGAGGTTTGTATTAAACACCTGGTTTATTAAATTTTTAATTTCAATCAAGTGATGGTAGAAATTAGTGCGATTATAATAATTCGGTTGATGAAATGGTCGTCTTTTTCCCCCTTCTAAAGAAATGGGATTTTCCCAAAGAATTTTGTAATCTCTTGTAAGTATCAGACCGAATTGTGGGAGATATCCCCTATCCTCCTCCCAAGAAAATCCCTTTAAAAAGTAGAGAGTAAGAATTCTGGAAGTAATTACTGGAACTCAGAGGAGTAGTGGAGAAAGAAATAATTAGAATATTTGCCGATTCGAGGTTGAGAAACGTTTAAAGATTATATTTGAAGAGTTTAATCAAGGTTTTCTTGTTAAAATTGCTGAGGATGGAAATTCTGAAAAGGAACAGTAAAGCAGTATCAAGATGTGTTAATATATTTTTTTCCCTTTAGTTTTTAATGAAATCTCAAAGGAATAGTAAAATTATTGCCATAAAAGCTTAATATATAAAATAAATGACGATTTTTTAAAATTTTTAAATTGAACTATTTAGGATTTCATTTTTGCATATGCAATGAAATCGAGTTGCTTTATGATAACATAATTATTTTAAAATAAATTATAAAAAATTGTGTAATTTAATTTTTTTCTTGAAAATAAAAATTAAATTCAAATTAATCCTAGTATAATTCAAATTAGTATCCAAATGGATGTAGCTTAAGAGTTACGAAAGTAATATTTTTGAGTAATTTTTTTTATGATAGAATAGATATCTTAAATTTTTTGTATAATATGGCATCTATTACATTAGTGTGTAGGTATTTTCAACTTATTGGTATTAATATAAACTTTATTAAGATATAATTAGCGGGTCATACGCAGTTTAATTTTTTTCATAATTTCAACGTAATGTACTTTAAAGCAAAGCGTTAAATTTAATTTATGATCATTTGTATCACTAATCTTTTTCTTGGAGGAATCTCTTTTTGCTTTTTAAATAACATTTTTTTTTGCAGCGGAACAAAATAAATAAAGGTGTCTATATCATGATTTTTGTGACACTATATTAATTCCAAATGTCAACATCCTTATTTGATTGTTTTGTTAAAACTCATGAAGACTCTTTATTTCTTTTTCTTTTTTTTTCCTTCACAAAATATTTTGTAGCTATAGAATGCTAACCTGTGAATCAAATTTTTAAACTAATCTTTAAAGTTTATAAGAGGGTAAAATCAATTCCTTAAGACACTATCGTTAGTTATGGAAGTAAATTGAATATTAGAAATAGAAACAAATGTGTTAGGTTTTTATTTTGGAAGATTTTTGCAAGTAAAGACGTTTGTGTTAATTGAAGCATTGATTGCTTTTAGAAACTTCGTTCTTGTCATTTTTGTGTGATGATTTTTGACAAAAACACATATTTATTTCCAGTATTGTTCTTAATTATCTACTAAATTTTATTTCAGGTACAATTAACGAATCTTTGAGCTCATTTATTAAAACTTTTGCCTCATTTAGGAATTACACAGCTATTTCCACTGATAAAATATTTACAATCTGAACAAACTATCTTCCTCTTACTGATTCCCTTTACATGTCTCTTGAGTATAAACCGCTTTATATATACTCTTCCATTTTATGTTCTTCTTTGTGGACCAATTAATTCTACCTTAAACAGTTTAACGAAGAGGCTATTTTCGCCTTCTATCGTAAAATCGACCCTACTCTATTAAAATACCAGTTTAGCATTTCCTGTAAGTATAAATTTATTGCTTATACCATGATTATATATATTTTGTATAATGTTAGAAGGTAAGATATACGTTAATACGTAATCGAATATACTCGCAATATACAGTACATTATATTATTTTGTGAGAGATATGTTAATATTCGTTTAAGTTCACTAGCAACTGAAATATCTTGTAATTTTTCTAAAAAAATAATCATGAAGAATTGCAGTCTCTTAGTAATCAAAGATTTATGCAATATGTGTGTTTATGTTACGCAATTACTGTAGGGAGACTCTAATTTACTTTACTCCATTAGAAATTTTTTTCTCCCACATATAATGAAATCTTGTGCGTCTGGATTAGTAGAATTCCAAATTCAATTATAATTGCAAGTCGCAGTGAATACATAAATAAATCATATAGAGCCTATATAAGAGTTGAAAAGTCATGTTAGTGCAGGCAGAAAAAGGGCTATGTAAGTTATAGCTTTATTAAGAAAAAAAAATGCTTACGTGTTCGAATCATTGTAGATCTTAAAAACGTCTACGTGCATTTGTTAAAAAAAGTTTATTATATTATAATGGATTTAAATTTAAAAATAGAACTGGTGAAGGAAAAAGAAGCCCTTAATTAACGGATTATAAAAAATAATATTAAACAAAAATAATTATTATTGTGATTTAGGCCTACATTTGGCTATTAGGTGCTAGAAAAAGGGAGACAGATGGTAATGGTATATTTAATTTTAATCAGTGCCCCAAAACTAACCCCTAATGAACCCTGAGTTAAATTATAAATATAAATTAGAGTGAAAATTTAAATGGTCTAACTACTTATTGAAGAACAAGTAGTCACAATTTTCGTCAGAATTCATTATAATCAACGATTAATAACTATAAAAACGTATTCTTAACAAAATTTAGAAATCTAAATTGCCAAACATAATATATTTCAATAATAGTAAATGAACATTTATTACTTAAAATATTGGAATATTACTAGTATAATATATATTACTAATCAGATTGAAAGTCAGTTTCTTACGAAATATGCAGTTTCTTTTTACGTTATTTTTTTTCACTTTTTTCTATTGTTCCTCTTTTTTTGTTTGAAAATGATACTTTTGGAAAGGGGAAAAAAATCTTGGTCTTTTTAACATATAAGTTTCAACGAATTTCAATCGGATTACGCATTGTTGATTTATTGCAGTTTTTCATCCAGTTTCTTAATTTATGGAAAGCCAAGATACTTAAGAATTTCAAATATATTTATATTTCCAAAATCTTTTCTCTGCTTTTTAACTAGAAGGCTCAATTTTTCTGTTCCAAGAAACTGATTTTTTCCCCCTTTTAAAAGCTGATGAAATATTTTTTCCCTTCGTTATTTTCCCTTTCTTTTAAGTTCGAGACATATTGAAAGAGGATGGGCGTTTAAACAGAGTATTACTTCCCTCGTTCTTTAATTAATGAATCGACTGATAGGATGCAACAAGAGTGGTAAAGTCTACAGATGCGTGAAAAGAGTTGAGATCGTGAGCAGAAAAAATAACTTGGAAGGTGGTAGAAAAGAGATCTTTTCGCGTTCTCTTTTTCTTCATTCTACTTTCTCTTCCAGATCTTACTTAATTGCAGTCACAAGTCTCACGCATGGAAAGGGGAAACTAGTTGCCGTTTCAATTTCATCGCGGCCTTCAATTTTTGTAAATTCTTCCCCTTTTTTTCTACTTCACTGTCTTCGGTGTTTTTCTGCCAGATTTTAAATTTCATTCGATTTCATTCTACGTTTCTTTTTTCTTTTTTTCCCTATCCCACTAGAGTACTTTTCGAGGTGGGAACCATCTGGCTTTTCTGGAAGTTTTGATTAAACAAATAAGAGCTTTTTAGGAGTGAGATTTTCCTGGAGCATTAATTGTTCCTTTTATTCCATTTTTATACTTTTCAGTTTCCTGCCAGAAAAAAAATAAAAAAGAAAAGGATTGGAATCAGAGAGAATAGATAAAATATGGGATGTATAAAAAATAGGTACTTTTGAGGCATATTATAACTTAAGAATAGAGAATTTACCCTGGGAATAGATAGTAAAATTGCATTTTAAATAAGAAGGTTAATTTGAAATTTTTATTAGGAGGAAAAAAAAGTTAAGGCCTAGTATTATACGATTGTTAAAAGACTATAACATTTGCAAAGGAATTTTTCCGGCCCACATTAGTTGAGAAATGTATTGCTAAAATTATTTTTAACTCTTTAAATTTAACGTAATTGTAGAAGAAATTTTTTTTTTCTAATCATGTAAAAAGGTTTTATGATTAAAGAAACTTCTAGACTGATGGATGAGAAAAAGATATAAACTTCACTGGAAATTAAATTACGAAACAATTCGAATCGAAGAATAATATGAAAGTTTATTTAATGAAGTCATGCTGCCGTGGAAGTTTGAAGCCCAAGAATTGAATGGTAATAGAAAATTGCTGAAAATAAATTCATCCGAATCAGAAAAGTGATTTCAAAAAATTTCATATTTCTTGCTTTATACAGAGAGCTACTAAAAATAATTTCAAACAAGGTATTTAAACTCAAATCTTGATTATGCGGCTCAAACGTTACATTTTATCTTCCTCACAGAAAAATAATTAGAAAAGATTACCCTTCCAACCTGCTGCGTATTGCATATGATGTTTCAAAATCCTCTTTTTGAATTAGTTATAATTCTTATGCTTATTTTGCGTTAATAACTTACAAGCATCTAAATACGTTTTCTAGTTACTTGTAAAAAATTAAAATATTTACTTGTTCAAACTATATGAGAAGAATTTTTAAAAAAATTATTGAAACCACTTTGTAAAATGTTGATGTTTTAGGTGTACGAATATTGTCCTATACTCTTTCACATCACAAATACTAGTTCACTTGCATTTTCGCGTAAATACCTTTTTTATTTAATCGAACAAGTATTGAATTAGCTACTTTACTCTTCAAAAAGAAGCATGAACAAAAATATAATTCCATATTATAAGTATATAATAGTCCCATATAACAGTTATAGTTAAAAATATAATAGTACAAGAACGCATTCTGGATCCGAAAAAGAACAAGACGTGATATCTGCTGAAAAAAAATGTTCTCCTTCGTTAAAGGACAAAATTAAGAATAAAGATGTAGATAATTTTAAAAGACGAATTTAAATAAGGCAACAAAATTTTTGAACTTAGGAAATCACAGTTAAGCTTTTTAAAGTATTGAAATCATTTAAATTACTTCTTAATATAAATGAGTAGCATAGAAGAAAAACTCTTGGGGTAATGATTAATATCCAACGATTTGTCAGATTGTAATACATTGCAGAACCTGTCCCAAATTCACATTGTGCCGCCCATCCGGTATAGTGGTTAGTGATCCTGACTGCGGTGCCGTAGGTACTGGGTTCGAATCCCGGTCAAGGCATGGATGTTTGTATTGTAATCTTTCCCCTTTGTGCTGTAAGCCCTCGTGTGGTGCACAAGGTTTATAAATG
Organism: Trichonephila clavata; assembly: GCA_019973975.1. Lineage (NCBI taxonomy): Eukaryota > Metazoa > Arthropoda > Arachnida > Araneae > Nephilidae > Trichonephila > Trichonephila clavata. The sequence goes on along the minus strand of BMAO01037491.1, from coordinate 50,045 downwards.
TTCTCAATAAAAAAAAGCAAATAATGATACGTTCACCTTAAAATATATCAATATACTGTTTTGAAAAAAAAATCCTGTTTTTTCTATAGCCTTATATTTTATTTAAAAGAAAGATTAAGAAATCAAATATTTAATATGTAGTGTGTCAGTTTAAATCCATTTGATGTGAGTTTCCTACTATATCATTGGGGAAAAAAAATCTGAAATAAAAATCATATGTTTTCTCAGTCATCTATTAAATATTGTTTTATTTATTCCTCAGCATTTTATTCCACTTAACACATCAATATTGTCTTAAAGAGAATACAAATCTAATTTGAAACGTAAACTTTTCGCATCTTCTCTCTAGAACTAAAAACAAAATCAAGTAACAAATTGAATTAAAAATGGTTTCATGTTAACCCGAGAGTTAAATAAGTCACTTAATTTAAAGGAATCCGAGAAAGGAATACAATACTTTGTATCTTAACTTCTACAGTTGAGATAACTATGGGTAATATTTTTAAGATTTATAACAGCGGTAAGAGAGATGAGAAACTGCTTTAATAAGCTTATTCGGAAACTTAAGAATACCTTAGTGCATGAGTTATGGTCAAAGGAAGAGGGGTAATTGCCAATTCCGTTATTTCATCATTTAAAGTGTAATCCTTTGGGGAAATTAAAATTTATCCCCTATGTTAATGATGCGGAAGTTCTGAGAAAGAAAATGTTGCGTTAAATGTATAATTTAAATCGCAAATGTCGTGTATTAATTGCGCACGGAAATGGGAAATTAAATATGAAAAGTTTCCTCCCGTCAAAATAAGACGAGATTTGTTCCCTTTTACTTTAATCTGACGGCGACGAGCGGCATCATAAATCTTTGCCAAATCCGATATACGTCGCTTCTTACTTTTCATTTGCTTACGCTTTTCCTCTTGAGAATAATTACTTTGAGTTAGTGTCATCGCTTTGTTTTCCACCTTCGTGATGGTAATTGCGATTCACTACTTGATTTTCATTAAATTTGTGGTTCTAATGCCTTATTTTGTGTTTGTGTTTCAATATGTATTATCATCTTTTTTTCCCCATACTCATCCTTAAGTTGGATGCTACATTTGACGTTTGTCTTCTTTTAAGCAAAATTCCATTTTATGTATCAATATTTATTTTGTCTTAATATTCTGGTAAAAAGGAAGAATTGTGTATTGCCTTTTCCCTTGTTTATTTCTCTGTCATAATGATTGGAACACGTCAATGCTATGTGCTTGATGTACCCGGTAGCCTAATGGTCATGGTCACGAGCGAGTGACCGTTGTGTCATTTTTCGAAAATGGTGCATTTGATGGCCTGTCATTAATAAGGTGCGAAGTTAATAGACACAAACTCTCACAGAGATGGGCATGTTTAAAAAAGTTATAATTCAAATTAATTGCACATTTCTGAATTTTTAAAGATATATATGCCGAGATTTTAAATAGAATTTAAAATTTTAAAGCAATATTTTTAAAAAAAATGAGGAAAGTTGTGCAAGCTATTGTTTTATGAACCTTGACAAATGAATGGCATGCATATATTATTAAGCTGACTGCTTAATGACATTCTCTCCAGAAGCATTCTTGCCTCACTTCAGTTTTAGTTCCGATTCAAATCGATTGATAAAATTATTCTAACAGTTTTAAAGCATGATGCTTTAAATTTTACTATTACATAACAAAATATTATTTGCGAAAGTTTTTAAGAGTAAGATTTATTGTAGGTATTGATTATAATTCCATATGCTCTATTTTTGTTTTACTATTATTCTTATGCAATATCACTTTAAATAAACTTCATTTTTATGTAGTTTTTAAGTTACTCATAAAATAATAACAAATAAGTTCTTGATAATATATGCCACTTTTAATCTTAAGCGTGTTTACATAGGACGAAATACAGGGTCATATAAATTTTGCTTAGACATTTATAAGTTTTATACTTTTTAACTGAACTATTTTTTTTTGTTTTTAATTTTAAGTTTTATATAGCTAAATGCATATATATATATATATATTTTTCCTTTTATTTTTATTTAATGCCATTGTTTTCGTATTCTATAACTTTTTTTTTATTTTCAATTTTTATTATATTACACACACAAACCCCGCTCTTAATTCCTATTTCTATGTATGATAATATAAAACATGGTCATTGTTTTCTTATTGCCATTTAAGTAAAGGCTGTCGTTGTAAACAAAATTGTGTAATCCCAGTTAACTGCAGATACTTCCGAAACAAGTTGTACGCTTCTTTAAACTCATTCTGAAACGGAGATGAGGAGAACGAAGAAAAAAAGAAAGAAAGAAAAAGAAAGCTACCTCCCAATAAGGAGAAGGGGGGGGGAATATGAAGAAGGTGTACATCAGAGTAAGCTACTCCTATAATTCACTCCTCCTTTATACCAGAAACAATTTTTAGGCAACAAGAGGAGTTGATAGCTAACCGCATACCGGAAGTAAACAATTTCAGGAGATTGCATTCACCTTCTATTCTCACAAAAAATCCCGCATTCAGCAAAAAAATACGATAAGAAACCTTGAATCATAGAAAGTCCTGTGACATAGTGTCCGTCCCGCACTCTAAAAGCAAACAGTCTGGGGAATTCTTTCATCCAATGCACCTCCCCCGCAAAGAAACTGGATAACAAATTTATGACTGAGGCTGCCAAACGTTGTGTTACTTTAAGCTAGGTAGAAAGGTAAAAGATTTTCTATCCCACACACCTAACAGGTTTCCGAGTTTATGATAAAAGCTAGGCATGCATACATATGCGCATGAATGAATACTTTTTCTCTTTTATCCCCCCAAAATTTTGGAAACCACGTTTGTTATAAACAACGTTTAAAAATTCTTCTTTAAAATGATAACAAATAAATTAATGAAAGAAGGTTTTATTATTCATTAAGTATTTGCACAAGAAACCAATTTATTCTCATTCTTATTTTCATTAGAGACTTCCTAAAATAATTAAAGATTTTCGATGCCTTCAAATTGAAAATTCTTTTTTTTTTAAATAAAAGAAAAGAGAAATTTGTAATTGGAGTTTCTAAATGTGAAAGGCTTCTGTAACATACTTTGATAATAATGACAGTGAAAAAGGAAAGGGAAAAGTAGGATTATTTGTCTATGTGTGTGTTTTTTTAAATATATATACGGCCACAGCATTATGGTAGTATTACGTTTAAGAAAAGTTATAAAAATAATTCACAGCTTTAAAAAACTATCTATCAAACAGTCATGTTAATGTATGTCTCTTTTACTTATTGTAGACGCCTATTATGATTTCTACTGATGTCTTTTAGGAAGGGGTTTCCTACAATTTTGTAATTTAAATAAATTTATGTATAAGCTATTAGCTATATATTTGTAATTAGGTAAAATATATATAATTATGTTTTCCAGTATTCCTCTAGAATTTTTTTAATTCTTTTTTTTTAAATGTTACAACTTTTTATCAACCTATACTAATTTTATCTATTTTATAGAATATTAACTCTTACAATTTTATAAGTTTATTTTTTTTAAATATATATATATATATATATATATATATATATATATATACCTTTTCCGGACAGTTCTAAAAATTTTATTTGTACTCAATTTACTGAAGAAATTCATTGTTTTTCAAAAAATATATCAATACCTAAGATTATTATGCGCCCTCTTATGTTTATCATTATGTTCTACAATTATTGTTAATATATTCCTTGCCTTATGTTGTATTCGCCAAAAGAAAATGCTAATGAGAATCTAGTTTAGCTTAAATATGCGTAAAGTGCTTGTACACACTTATCACAAATACAGAGAAAAATTTATTTTATCGGCAAGATAAAAAGGAAATGTTTTTTTTTCTTTTCTTTTTCTAACAGCTTTTGTCGATTAAAATCAAAATAAACATTACAACTATAAATCACACTCTGTTACAAATATTTTTATTGTGAAAACGATTGTTTATATATATCCCTTCTGATTGAAATATTTGGAAAACAACTTTAAGTTTTAAACTTTTTTTTTTAACTTTAAAGTTTTCTGGTTTAAAGAAACATCTCAATTATAAATGACAAATTTTCCAGTAAATACCGCAAAATATTCGCTTCGAAATTTATATGCTGTACAAAAAATTTTATTGCCCGTTTTTAATGTTTTGTTGGCTGATTGACTGAGCGAATATTATTGTCTCACTGTTCAGCTACTATTCGAGGGCTTTTGCTGATGAGCCTCGTAATTTAGAACCGTTGTCAAGTGACAAGGACGACACCAGATCTGGCGCCCCCTCTTCTAACTACCATTCCAACAAGAGAACGTTCGAGTTCTCAACAATTTTAATGTGCATCGCTCCCCTACACTGCGGGTCCCCAGCAGTACTAAGCTCAAACTCTTGACACGCCAGCCACGAGTCATGTTTTCTGGTTAAGATAAGATAAAACTTGACCAATGAAAGACATTTGCAATCAAAATATATTTTTATATAATAACTAGTAAGTACTTTACTTTTTTGAGTGACTAGTTTGATATTTAAAAAGTGATGTTTAGCTCAATATACTAATGTAAAATATATAAATTTATAATATATATATATATATATATATATATTATTCTCTAATAAGTACCTGCAGTTATGACAGTACTTTATAATCTTTTGTGTGCATCATGGTCATTTATATCTATGTTTTCCTCTAATCTATACTTACTTGAGAAAAAAAAATTATCTCTATGGATAAAAAATATAAAATTCACGTATAACTGCATCTTTTCTTAGTTTCAATTGGATCTTTTAAATTATCCTTTCGTTTCCGTTAGAGGAATTGCAGAATCGCTATGATAAAAATTCGAACAATCCTCTATTTATACCGTAAAACGTAGGGCATAAAACTCAAGAAATATATTCGTTTATCAGGATAGGAAGAAAATTCCCATTTCGACAAGACAGCGATGACATATGTTGCGGATAAGATAAAAAACAGATCAAATGTTCTACGCAAAACCTCGTTCAGTAAAAGTTGAAGAAATAGATCGAAGATTTTTCCAGAACCTAACAAATCGTACTGTATAAAGTAGAATAATGTTAATCTGAATATTTTTATTCAGTGTCTAGGATGTAATGATAAGTTTATATATGACGGTTAAAATGCATATATTGTGGAATCATGAATCAAATGGAGGCTGTTTAATAATTTAAAAATAAAGCTTTTCTTAAAGAGCGTCAGTTTTAATATCCGTCTTGTAAGATGTTTAAATGTTGAATAATGTGTATTTCTTGTTTTTTGCATTCTACTTTATAATAAAGACCACAAATAGGACCCCTTGTATTGTTTTTATTGAAACTTTAGTAAATTTTCAATTAACCAGACAAGTAAAATAACGTTTTTTTACTTAAATTCAACAAGGAATTTGAAATGTCATGTTAATTGATAAAAAAATAACTTGTTTTAAAAAAACCTTGTGCAATAGCATAAAAAAATTTTATATCAGTGACATAATTTATAAATTAAATTAATAATTATCAACATCTTTATTAAGATTTATACAAAATCAGTGTGATCATTGTATTTCCAATATTTTGGTACGTGTTTGTTTCTAACCAATTTGCAGTTTTATCTTGTCCTATGTTGTACTTAATTTTAAAATGCTGTATGTAGGTACATTACTTGAAGTAAATCTCTTTATTAGTATTTGTGAAACGTGTATTTCTATTATTTCATACCAAGAATATTTTATTCTTACTTACGAATTGAAATACATTATAAAGTTTTTGTTTCCATCTTTAAAGTGACATATCTTTTAAATGCCTTGTTTTTTGTGTGTGTTTCTTAGTAAGCATTATCATAATTTCTGGAAAACAATTCTGTGAGATCTAAAATAAAATTTGGATTAATTTAACGCTAAGATAACTTTCCATGCTTTCTATCTGAAGAATTAAAAATTAAGTTTTATAGGTATATTTTCTATTCATACAAGGAATTTAATAACTTAAGTAACAACTTTTTAAAAGACATATGCACTAACAAATCTATGTCTGTCTGCTTAAATAATGTTTAAAAATGATGTTTTCAGAAGAAAACTTCATAGCTCTGCTTTTTTAATATTTTAATTACAAATGGCATTGCATTCGTGTATTTACACTATGTAAACATATCGATTTTTCTTTTTATTAATCTATAAATTCTTTCCTGGATACTAAGAGTTACATTTAGGTTAACGGTAATTAGTAAAATTTGAATTTACTTTTATCATCGTGATCAACTTCATTTTTAACTATTTATTCCAACTTTTATTAAATTTACTAATGAAACATGAGTGTACTTCGGAAATAAGTTTAAAAGAATTATGTTAAGCATTCAAAACAGTGTTAGTTGAATTAGTTTGTTACATCTTTTGTTATTCAAGGAGAGAAAAAGTGCATTATTCTGTATGTGTTCCTCCCCTCCAGATTTATTTTGTAGTTTTTAATTGTGTTTCGTTTAACAAATTAAAAGTATAAAGATTTTAATTAGCCAATGTAATTAAAAATTTCCAAATATTTAACAAAGATAATGGGCCTAATTAGAAAGTATGAAAGTGGCTTCTTACCTTTTTGTCACTGCGAAAATCTCTTAGATGGTCAAAACATTAAAGATCCAGAGAATAATCGCTCTAAGACATAGATGTTACATCTAAGCGGCCCGAGGGGCATATAAAAACTTCCACTCTAGAATGTCTTCGAGAGCGTCCTAACATCGCCCTTGAGTTGCCCCTTAAAAAGTGGTATGTTTTGGAATCTTTCTTGAATGAGCGTGGTACTGTATATGAGATTCTATTCATGATTTTGACTAAGCTTTTAGAGAAAACACTTTTGCAGATGTTATACGATTATAAAACCTCTTTCTGTAAGGTAACCGTGATTTATGTTAATGAGAGTTACTATTTGAAGGTCAAGTTGGTGGTGGTGATAGTTGTGCAGAAAATTGGAATCATCGTAGTTCCAGGTGAAAAAATTAGACGGACCTTTCACGAACTCATTGTTCAGGATCAGTTGTTGATGATAAGTAAAATATTTATATGTATTCCATATATTTAAATTAGTATTTAAGCTGACTTGCTCGTCATTGTTGAAATTATATAGTAATTAGAATATCACATAATAAAATATATATTTTAAGAAAATGTGTCATCCTTCGGTGAACCCTTACACTTCAGTGGGTGAGAGTCTCATGTACCATTATTTATTATTTATAAATTAGATAATACGGACATTCATGCACTTAAATAAAAAAAAATTTGAACATATTCTACATTTTTGTTTTATGTTAAAAAATAGTTTTTGTTGAGTTACGTAACATATAAATGTGTCCATATGTTATAATAGATTCCATTATTTTCAGCAAAAAATGTGGCTGTATAGAGTGAAAATTATTTAAAAAGTTAAATTTCTCGTAAATTTTCGTTTCTCTTTTCAATGCATACTCCCAAACGATTTCTGTGAAAATATAAATTTGTTATTCTTCCATTTTAATGGTTATAGCACACATAAATTTAGTGACATGTTTATATGCATTGAATATCAGTGTACATGATTTAATTTGCTTCATATCTAAAATGTGTGCGTATGTTTTCCAACATTCGTTTTGGAGTATTACAACATTTAGCTGAGGCTTAAAAATATTTTTAAAACTGATGTGTGAAGGCTTGAAAAACTCATATTTTTCTCTTTTTACATACTTTTCATCTCTTCCCACGACAAAATGTACAATGTATCGCGGAATTTTTATTCTATTTCCGCGTCCAAAATGTCTTTCAATAGAAAGTGAAATAAAATGAAATCTGAAAGAGCCATTTTTGAACAGCTGGATCTTCAGTTGTCATTTAATTTTATATCCAACCACTTTCAGTTGCCTATATTGTTACTTTAAAACACGTCAACATCTCTGTGAAATGTGTCACCTCTAGAAAGAACGACCTTTTTCGAGTCGACGATGAACTCAGCTTGAAAAAGGAAATACTGTTTGAAGGGGAATATCGGCAGATAGCTCTTACTTGGACAGTTGCTTGTTAAAATTTGAAAAAAAATATTGATGTGTGAAAGCTGAAATTTTTACTCTGTTACTCATATTTGAAAGCTTAAACTTTTACTTCCAAAGAACTGCAGCACCTATTTTCCTTTCTGACAAAAATGAATGTTGCAAAAATTTTAAATGCTGAAAAACTGTTTACTTTTTTCCATCTTTAGAGGAAATATTCGAGGAATTTCTATGCGTTTGTATGGATTGAAAATGATATTAATGTCTGTTATTTTGTTGTGTAAAATGCCTGTCAAAATCATACAACGTCTTATGATTCTTTTTATTATAGATTTTGTAATGTATTTTTACAAAATCTAAACATTTCCAGATTTTATTTATAGAAAAGAAGTACATTGTATGTACCATTCAAAGTAAGTTTCTTTAGATTCAAAAACTAGAAAATACTGTTCTCTCAATGTATTCCCGAAGTGAATGTATATTATTCATGCAAAAAAAAAAAACCGTTTTATTAACCAAGCGTTTCATCTTTTGATCAATAATAAATTTTTGAATTTTAAGAATCATCCTTTGAATCAAAGATGAATTCTTTATATTACTTTTTGGATGCTGGAAAAAGTGAAAAGGGTTGTAGATGGATATTGATGTTTGAAATATCCCTTTGCATGCCTGGTATCTCCTGGTAATGAAAAATGCATTTCTTATTGCCTTTTATCCATTTTTCATGAATGAAGTACGTTATGTATATATATAGTGAATAGTAATATTATCTAAAGTCAGTCATTATCGATTTAAAATTTCTGGCAGTCTTCTCCTGAAAGTGGTTCTCTAGTTAAGATACAAATTTTATTTAAATTGCCATAATAACATATACCAATAGTATTAAGCAGGATAATTAAATAACTCATATGATTATTAAATTTTTCAAAACATTATGCTTTCGTAAATCATTAATTTTGTATACAGTAAAAAAATAAGTAAAAAAAATTACTGTGTTCTTCTTTATATCTTAAGACATCAAAAAAACTGACAAAGGATATGAGCAAAAGAATTAAGATCCGTTTTGGCATGATAATTACATATTTCAATATCAGAGTTTAACGTAAATAACTGGGAATATGTACACTGATCTATCAAACTATCACTTTCGTAGATATCACTAATCAGATTAAAATCAATTATTGTACAGAAATTTAAGTAGAAAATAATCATTACTCAGAAATTATTCGTAAAGCTATTTACTTAAGAAATGACATAAGCAATGTAATTCATTCTGGAATATTTGGAAGAAAAACCCCTCTAAACCGAAAAACAAATCCATATATTTAATATTTGTTAATATCCAATGTTAAATCAGTGTAGCTTTCCATTAAAACTAAGTACCCAATTTACCGAATTGCACATTCACATCTTTCAAGAAATAATTAAAATACTCGGAGAGTATATGAGTAACTCTGAAAATATATGGTTATAATAACCTTGAAAGCTCTCTGATGTTTTTGTTACTAATTCTAGCACAAGCGAATAAATTCTAAAGCATAATTATAGAGTGATATTTAATAGTGAAGTTCTTTGCAGCATATAGCTAATCTCTCTCAGTACTCTCCTAACTTAAACAACGAGAAAATATATCTCCTCTAAGCTCATTTTGTAGAAAGCCCTTTTGATGAACAATTTAAAACTCATCATTCTGGTATATTGGCTTACAAAACTCTTAACAAAATAGGACTGTTTGTAAATACACAAGCATGCAATCTCTCTGTAAACAGGTAGCACTAAAATGTTTGGAATATGGGTTTTTTATCGAAGATAATCATGTTAATTTTTGAACAAATAAATGATTGGGCTAATAAAGTGCTGCAGAATGAGTTAAATTTATAAAGATAAACACATCATGCGTATTTGTTACATGTGTTTTAAGTTCTTAAAAACTTCCTAAGGTTTAATATCCACTACTCAAAATAGATTACTTTTTAACTAAAATCAGTTTTATGTGCTATTTTTTTCATGTTCTGAGATACTTCATTTCATTTAAGAAATATCTTTTAAATGTTGATTTAATCTTTTCTTTTTTCTCAGAATGTTTTGTGTGAATTTAGTTTTTCTTCCATATTCTAAACTCTGTTACTTACCTGTGGATTTTTCATTACTAAAAATAAAAAATAGAGTTATAGAAGTAAATGTAAAAATCATCGAGGTTTAAGAATATAAAAAATAATGTTAAATGAAACAATATTAATTAACATATATTTCTAATTCAGAAGAGAAAAAATTAAGCTCACGGAAGAAAAATACTTACCAGCTGAAGAAAGTCACTTTTATTAGAATTGTAAAGGTGTCCTCATTATGTTTCTTTACTCTCAAAAGATGAGATGTAAGTTCTTTGAAGAAAAACCATTTAAAATATTTCCTAACACTTCTTCCATTTTTTTATCAAAGCTTTTTTTAAGACATTCTAATCTCCCTTTTACTTTTCCCTAAAGATTCGGGTTATGAAAAGTTATTAATCATAGAACACACACAGAGAGAGAAGAAAAGCGTGCTTTGTGTTGCGTTAGGTAGATCTTTCTTGGAAACTCTTTCATTCTAAAGTAAGAAAAATTGCGTTTCTGTTTTCCTTTTTGTGAAAGATTTAATATATCCATCGAATTTTGAAGCTGTTATGAAAGTAAAAAAAAAAGAGAAAACTTGTATAAAAAACAATGTGTACTACATACGTTTGACGTTTTTTTTTTGTGCTTTTTTTTTTATTATATTTCATGTTAAATATTTTAGATCCCTTGAGTAGAGACTTTATTTTCCCCGTCTTCAGAACAAAATATATTTCGAAGATGGCTTGTTTTGTTAACAATTCCTATTAATTCAATTATTCAGCTTCTATCAAATGGCTGTAAGTTTGCGAAGTGGCTGATGAAATTATTTTTTGAGAGGAAAATAGGGAAATCAATTTACCTTGAAGTTCGTTGAGAGCCCAAAGTAAAATAATTTAAATTTCTTTTACGCTCCCGTAATGAAATAAATTCAAAGCATTGACCATTGCCACACACACATACTTTACATAATTATTTATTATTCGATAAGAGAGTATTATTTTAGATATGTTCGCGATTATTTAAGCAAATTACGTTTTTTTTTAGTCGTTATATTTGAACGAAGCGCATAATTATCTACAGGCTAAGTGAAAGGAGTGGTTTAATAAATTAACTCGTTTTAAATGAAATAAGTAGTTGTCAAAGTAATTGCTTTTATATTTTTGAAACACTCTTCAATTATTTCTATCAAAGAGATTATATTAAATTAAATACCTTATTTATTACTAATTGTTTGGTCGGAAATTAAAAGTTCTTTTTGAAATTAAATATTTATTTTGGAATAATTTGTCTTAACACAATAAAAACGCTTACAATACAAAAAAAAAACAATATAAATATATACAAAAAAATAAAAATGTACAAAAAATTGTTAAGTCGAAAATTATTAGTATTAATTTTTTTTTTTTACTTCTTTGGAATAAAAACGCGCTTACAATACAAAAAAAAAATACATACAAAAAATTGTTTAGTTGGAAATTTTAATTTTTTTTGTTGAAATTAGATACGTGTTTTTAGATGATATGCCGAAATACAGAAAATGATGTAACATTGTTTTTATGTTATGAAATGAGTTGCATAGATGAAAATATCTCAAGAAATATAAACACATAAAAAATAGATGTAATTTTTTTTGTTCCTTTGCACTAACATTTTAATAAATTATTTGTTTACTTAGACTGTTTTCCATAATTTACTAGATAATAAACTTATCTATTATTTAAGAATTATTTTTGAGAATTCGTCGTTTTTTACAGCTTAAAGTAGTATCAGATTTCACATATTTGAAATTACTTATTACCGATATAGAAAATAGTCAGCATTTTTTTTTTCTTAATTGGCTTAAGAATATTATTTTTTTATTAATCTCCATATATTCTGATATTTAAATTTAAATCTTAATTAAATTTCATTTACGCAAAAAAAATTATGATTTGAGATTATTTTGAAAATTACAGCCGAGATGATTTTACATAAAATATTCAATGAAAAAAATATATACCATATTTTCAAAAAAGCCATTCTTGTCAGTTGAAAATGTTTTTATCTTAAACTGCTCTTAAAAAACAACACACATGAGAAATTATTTTGTAATTAGATCAACATGTTACAATTTTTTTTTCCTAAAGTGCCTGCTGTTATTTTCGAGCAAATGCGTAAGAGAAAAACATGGTAATTTCGTGTTAAAAAATACATTTTGATGTTTATAAGAATCATGTGTCATGCGTGAACGGCTTAAACCACATTAGAGGTATAGGAATAAGTTGAATCTTAAAATAGTTTTCAGTGCAATAAATGTCAAAATACACCAAGCAGGCAGTGCTTAATAAGTCACCCCGCAATTTGTATTTCTGAACAATATTTTCCTTACGGCAATCTGTCATTTTGGTCTGACAGACAGAAATTTTCCGCTTTACTTAATTGCTAAGCACCCACGTTCAGTCCATTAGAAACAGTTTCCGACTTATTAATCGATCTTCTTGTTTTTGTGTGACAAACTTTTTTCTTACTAGTAGAATATGAAATGTGTAGAGCAATTGTGGCTGTCATCGCGACAACTGATTCCATTTATCAATTCGATTTGTGTTTCTAGTGTCGAAAATGTTTGTTTATTTAGTTTAAAATTATCTCGTGTTGAACTGAAATCATTAAAAGTTACACGCATAAAATTGTATAAAGTATGAACTTTAAATGTTACAAAATATATTTTTTATTATTATTATTTATTTATAGTTTTCAAACTTGTTTAGCATGTCTTTGGAATGTCTGTAATTTTTTTTCAGGATGAGTAATAATTTAAACAAACTTCATATGGAAAAAACTTCCTAAATTACAAGTAAATCCCTTTTAAATATTTGGATAAAAGTCTAGAATTTTTGTATTTTAAAAGTGTGTAACAATTTCAAAGCTACGTTTATTTTTTCAGCGTTGTGCACACAAACACAGTTGAGTTCTTTTAATAAAATATTTCATACTTAAATAAACTAAGTTAGAATTTATAATTGAGTTGTTGAAAGGTCGTAGTTTATCTTTTTTATAAGTATATATTTTTTTTTAATTTACTTCCTTACTCATCATACATTTATTCCTCACGGGAAAACAATGCATTATAAACATTTTATTTTGTACTATTTTTTCCTATGAATTATCTTATTAAATCGCGAATAAAATGTTTGGGAATGAATTAAAGGGAATAATTCAATTAATTTAGCTTTTGGGGGGGAAATTTTCTTTCATTTTGTTTATAAATAATATGTTGCTTCATACACTTACAACTACAAATTATTTTGCTCTAAGATAGAAAAATTATCCTACTACTAGAGCTTTGGAGGTCAAAAATAGTACATGTGTGACGGCTAATCATCTCACACGATACAATTTTCGCACATTTACTTGCAATATCTAATGTACGTTACCCTTCGCTTTTCAGAAAATCGACACTTATCCTCAGGCTTGAACATTCAAATACCGCAGGAGACTTTTTATCCGGTCTCTTTCACTACAAGAGCTCTTTCAAGATTTCTTTTGTTATGTTGTATCTTGTTATCTCATTCCTAGATCCCCAAATCTAAGAGCTTGTGTGTGTGTTATCACCTTCTTCAACACTTCGTCCCTATAGTGATAGAGAATACCAAAGAAATGCTCTCTTTTAAATTAAAAAAGAATACCTATTATAGGTCGTAACCGTTGATTCGTTAATTTTACATGTAATCTGAACTATAGGTACATATTTAAAATAGTTTAAACAGAAAAAAAGTTTCATAGGTAATATTCTATTTTGAAGAAATTAATGATATTTGATACTATATAGAAGTAAGACTAACCATTCCACATATTTTAACCAATTCAATAAACATAACATCCATTACACCTAAAATTCCTGAAATTTGTACACTCCATATTAAGTTAAGTATTATGTCGCATACAGATTCAATCAAGGAATAAGAATGGTAAACCTTGAATTGCCGTGCTTTTAACGTCTATTGAAAATTATCTTTCAATAAAAATATTTTTATTTTGTGTTGTTAGGAATATGTTTCGTTTTAAATACATACAAATGGTCTTATCGCTTATGTTTCATTTTATAGTCACATCTTTTGAATTTTCATGTGGGAAAGAATTATGATTTTATTATTTAATCTTCATGCAAACATTATTTTATATTTTTGTAGTTTTACTTCTTTTCGAGTATATAAATATAAGCATATAATACACTAAAATTAGAATTTGACCATTGTAATAAAAATATTAACCTTGATGTGACTGTACGCACAGACTACCCCAAACTAATTTTTTCTTCCTTTTTCGTTTAAATGATTTTCTTATTATCTCAGAATTCAAAACGGTTATTCATAAATCAACTACGCGTTCCTTAATTACGAGGAAATTTGCATAACCTCTCTCAGATTTTGTTCCCCATTTCGTATAAATAATTTTGTTGATTTTTTTTACTTCTTAATTTATTTTCTGTAATTGTTTCCCTTTAGGTGATTTTCCTTAAATCTGTTGAGAATTTCAAATGTATTTGCCCGAAAAATGTTCCTTTTGGCATTTTTTTAAAACTAAAGCAGTTTATTGAAATAAAATTTCTTTTTTAATTCAATCTCGCTGTAAATATATATATATATATATATATATATATATATATATAATTTTCTTAACATTTTAATGCTAATGCTTTTTTAAGGTCAATTTTTCATTACAATATTAAGCAAATAAAAGAACAAATCTGAAATTCAAATTTTTGTAGTACTTATTTAAAAAAAATATCCTTTAAGAACATTTAAAAAGTATCATTTTTTAGTAGTGTTAAAACCGGTTTTACTACATAATATTAAAGCAAAAGTAATGTTTTCAAAGATTTGTGGATTTAAAAAAAATCAGAACAAAAAAAATAAATAAAAGTACGTCTCTAAGCCAGCATAAAATTTATTTCACACAATAAAATGCACATTTTATGTTAGCTTATTATTATTTTTTTTCGTTGTTGACTCTAGCGCATCGGTTTGTTTTATGTACTGTAAAGTTATCTAAAAAGAATTTTTCCGCTTTTATTTTGTACATACTTTCTAACGTGAGCGAATAACGTAAGAGTTAATTTGTCTTTTTCAGAAACTGTAAGGAGTACTGAATTAGACACCATCCCAATAGCCGTTGTTGAGTCCTCAGTATTCCTAAGTTGCAACAAAAGAAACTTACCGAAGCGTGTTTTGTCTAGTGTTTATTTTTTCATTATAACAATCTCAGCTTGTTTATCGACCGTGAAAACAAGCGCAACAATGAGAAAACGGAAAGAAGGAACTAAGTACGAACTATCTCTAGTGTTAAACAATCCAGAATGGGGTATATACTCAGAATAGGTTGGAAAAAAACTGTCTCTTAATTATGTTACCTCGGGCAACCAGAGATCAAGACAGTCTCTGCTATTATGGGATTGCTTAACAAGACTGCTACGGCGTAAAATCTTCGAGGAGCAACGGAATAGCTAGTGCCATTGTTTTCTGAAGTCGAAAAGCCTCCCCAACTTTCTTTAAATCATACTGCGCCCTTTCTGCTGGAACTTTTCATTGTGTGTAAGTGATTAAAACGCACGGTCCACTGATTAAACTTTTGTGTGCTGGATTATTCAACTTAATTAGCGAGTTTGGGATTCTTTAACTTAAACTCCTCGTTATTAGTCGGATAACGGATACTAAGAATGCTCACATTTTGTTTCATCATAGTCCTCGTAGCTTGCTTCTTTATCCTTAAAATATTTTGATCGGGAAACGGTTGCAAAAACGTTTTTAATCTTTTATGACTTCCAATTAGCGTTAAAAACTGTTGCAACTTTTCCAGAGATTTTGAAGGCTTTGCCGAGTGGCGATGTGCGTTTGAAGAAATTGAAAAGAACAAAGCTTAGGAAGATGAAATCGTGTAGAAAATTCTTCGTCTTTTTGTAGAGGGGACTTTTTAGACTTTTTTTTTATTTTAAAAAAATACAATTTTATTTTTTATCGCGTATAATCATTTTTTTTTTTTCGTAGGACAACCTTTGAAAATTATGTGAATTAGTTTTGTAGAAGAAAAATTGAACTCTCACATACTCGTTTATCATGCTTCGTTTATTTTTTTAAGGGACCACAGTACGAGATTCAATTGACAAAAATCGGTCAAAAAAGCAAATCTGATTTTTTTTAGCAAACATTATTCCTTATATAATTTTCTATAAATTCACAAGGTTTGAAAGATTTAAACTTAAAAAACGTAGAATTATGATAACTTTTACTTTCGTTTTTATTCACATCCCTATGGCAAATCGAAACTGTAAACTTACTTATCTCGGAAAGTTAAAGTAACTAGTTTGTTTTCATTTAAAATACTGAGACTTTTTTCTATTGTGCCTAATGCTTTGATTTTTTTTCCTATTGCTAATAAGTACTTGTAACAAAAGTTGGTATGCATTTTTGAATCGAAACATACTTACTTATTTAAAAATAGTTGAACTCAGAATTTGTACATTTTTTAAGGAATTTTCAATAAGCATTCATAAAAAGAAGTATTGTACGAATAGCAATTATGTTATCGTAAAACCCATATCAACTTTTGTTATGCATAGTTTGCAGTACTTGTAAATCAAATTTCATGCGTGTACGTAAATTTTTGTAGGAAGAGTAGCATTTTAAAATCATTTCAAAAATTTTAAGTTTTTTCCTTAAAAAATTAAATGGCTAGATTTTTATGAAATTTTGAGTACAAGATCACATAGAAGGATACCAAAAAAAAAAAACAAAAAAAAAAAAATGAAAATCCTTAAATTAAAAATTTTTGCGTAAATCGTACCATATCCCCTTAATTTAGGTATATTCAATAAATATTAATTTTTCTCGATCATTAATTGTACTAAAGCAAAGGATACAACAAATGACTTATACTTTGTGTAACAAAAAAAGAGACTGATTTGAGAGTTTTATTAGCGTCGCTCTAAAAACAACATGAGTGTAATTGGCAACGGACCTCGTACTTTTGAACCACTGTCATATGATGGGGACGACACCTGAGCTGGTACCCCCTCTCCAAACTACCTCAGATTAAGCGTACACCAGCCCATCTACATGGAGGGTATTCAATGGCTCTGAAGGTCGGAACTCATGACACCTTGGTTACGAATTCGTGACCATATCCACTAGGCTACTGCGGTCTCCAGGATTCATTTGAGAAGTTAAGAATTGTCTATTGAATCATGTTGCTCCTTAAAATATACTTTTATAGGAACGTATTTGTGAGAAAAATTGTTCCGAATTTTTTTCTTTATATTTAAAGATCTCAGATTTTCAAATACCACTGCAAAAAACATCCAAAATAATTAAATTTATTTTCAATATAATTAACTCCATTCCTATCTTTGACGTTATATAAATCTACATTATGTTCATATAATATATTCGGATATTTAATTCAAGCTTTTAATGCAATCTCCCTCCACAAACCGTAGACCTAATTTTCTTCTCCCTGTTCTTAATAAATCGAAATTATCATAACAAATAGATCATGTGAGGCTGTCAACTCTTGTGATTGTTATTTGATATTCATAGAGGATCGCTTCTGTTGTTTGTGCTGATTAAATGCCTTAAGTCACGGAACTGAAAAATGCTGCTAATGTATTGTGTTTCATTTATGAAGGTTAGATGAATAATTCAATATCCAATCTTTATCCGATTATGTTTTCCCTTCATTATGAATTCAGTGTAATGTTTGGTGCTGAAGGCAAAATAAATCCAGAATTTTGATTTTAAAATAAATTATGTCGGTTTGTTTTTAAAAATTAATTTTGTACTTCGCCCCGTTTTTTTTTAATTGTGCTATTTTAGAGATTCAATTAAAACAATTCATTTTGAAAAGAAGTTGGTTGAATTTTAAGTACATTAAGTTTGGAATTTTAATAAGCGAGAAAAGTATATATATATATATATATATATATATATATATATATATATTGTGCCTAAAAATTAGAAAAAAAATTATATGGTATCAAATAATTTAGCTATGTTGAGAATAATCGAGGGCACATAGAAGTTATAAAAACACGATATACTCTCATTAATGCTAAGAGAAGCAAAAACATACTTTTCTCATGAAAGAAATACCTCTGGCTACAAAAAATTTTATCAACTAAATACCTCATTTTTAAATAAAAAAAATATTTTTATCAGCTTCACAGGATAGTTATAGTT
Organism: Trichonephila clavata; assembly: GCA_019973975.1. NCBI lineage: Eukaryota > Metazoa > Arthropoda > Arachnida > Araneae > Nephilidae > Trichonephila > Trichonephila clavata. The sequence goes on along the minus strand of BMAO01037491.1, from coordinate 31,725 downwards.
TGGCGCAATTTATAGTTCCCATTTTAAAAATCCGAGATACGTTAAGAAAAAGAAATATGTTATAAAAATTAAGCACTGCATCCGCGAAAGGCTCTAATATATTATATTTATTACTTTCTTTCTCATATAATCGTAAAATAATGCAAAGTTTATTGCATCTCAGAAGAGTTAAGCCGTAATAACTATGGAGCACAATATAAGAACACTTATATATATAAGTATTTTATTTTAGACATATACACGTGGAACAAGTTTTGTTTTCTCTTTAGATTAAAAAAAAAAGAAATTGTATTTTTTTAACTATTTTATTTTGGTATTAAATTGAATTCAGTCATTTGTTAACCATTTTATTATTTATTTATTTTCCATCTTTAAAATAAAATACCGCACTACACATTTTTTATAAATCCCATCAAAATTTTAGTTATTAAAAGCTGTATTATTTATGTAAAAGCTGATAGGTGACTCTTTTTCGAAAATCATTCTATTACGATACGTCAAAAGAAATCCAAAGTTTGGACTATTTTAAAAAAATGATTTTTTTAAAGGAAAAAAAGGAGCAAAATCAGAAAAAGAAGGAATCGTGATTGTTTTAATGCAGTGATACGTAAACTACTGTCCGCTTATAGACTCTACTTAACCCACAGTAGATTTTTAATTAATAGTACATAAACTTTCAATTCAAATATCTTAGAAAAATCATTCAAAAAGTTCAATTTTTGTATAATCAAAATTTTCTTAACTTTTCTTCTTAGCACTCACCACTTTTTTTAAATTTCTTTAGAAGTTGAGCTTTTACACAAATACAAAATAGAACCTGCCCTAGTAAATATGTATAAAATTAATTTAGTATTCTTTGTTTTTATATTTAGACAATAAAAAAGCTGAAAAAACAAATATAGAGAGTCTTAATTTTATTAATTGCATTAAAAAAGAAGATTTTTTAAAAGTATTCTAATTTTTTAGTTCTTATTATGTGCGTTTTACAATAAATTTTACTTTATATGCCAATTTTTCTCCCTTCACTTTTAAAAAATAAGTTTGTCCATCGCTAGTTTAAATAACTTTTATGATTTTTTTTTCAAAAATTTTTTTTTATAATATGTGTTTCTATTATGGTCGTTTGAAAATATCACTTAATCTTAACTGCGTGTCTTAAAGGAAAGTATCTAATAAGTACAAATCTATCATAAGCATCTTTGAGAGACAAACACCTATTACTTAAAGATTTCGGTGTTTATCGATTGTTTTGCGGCTAGAAAGTACATTAGTGTCACTAACTGTATTTCATCCATAAACAAGCCTTTTACAGCGTGCGACATCGTTTTAGGTGAACCTCGTCTCCTAACTCCAGTTATGAATCGCTTGATAAACATACAAATATGTTTACTAAACACAGTAGGCCATTTCGTGATGTTCTGACACTTCCTTTTGACAACACACTAATCAAAATGGTTTTTTTACCCTCTTATTTTCGGGGATATTTCAAAAAATTAAATAGCTGCGTATTTCTCTCGAGAAATGTTGAGGCTAGAAGCATGTTAGCGTGCGAATTTGACGCGCTGAAACACGTAGTTGGAATTAGTGTTCATTGTGTCATTTAGAACACACATTGATCGAAAAAATAATGAGATGTGGGCTCGATTTTCTTTTTGCTTGGAGTGTTGGGCATTTGTCGATATATTGATAGTTTGGCAAATGTACTGATCGATTTTGTGGGGTTTCTTTCATACACGCTACGAAATATGAAGGAACAACCTTCTCATTTATCAGAGTCTGAGCAGAAAGTTTGCCGGAGTGGGGTGAAAGACGTTTCCGTGACGGATCGGTTTCTGTTTTCCTCCAAATGCACGCCACACGCGATTTTGTCTGTGTCGGTTTCTCCCCCAGTGAAGTTTTCAACCTCTCAAATAATATTTTGTTTTGTAATCGAATAAAATGCTTTAATTACATTGGTGTGAGTGACACTTCACACTCGGGTTTGATGTATTTCTGATAAATGCTGTGATGACCGTTGTGTTGGCGTGTCCAGAATGCTTAACCAAGTAGTTGTTATTGTACAGATAATCATTTGTAGCATTTGGATAAAAATATGGAACTTTTTCTTTTAATGCAAGTTTAATTGAATAGAATATTTTTTTTGCTTGGATTTTTTGGAAAAAGACTGAAGGTATCCGAAAAGGTTGAAAAGGTCTTTTTTAGGTGTTAGATATGTCAGAGCCATTAGAAAAGAAAAAGAAATATAAGTAATGAGGAAGAAGGAATAATATATAAAATTAGAGAATTTTAAGTTGTTTTTTTCTAATATTTACTTTATATAACATATAAGAATATTTTAACTATGTTTTTTGAAGAGTGCAATTTTTAACACTAACGTTATGAGCCCTTTAGAGTGTAACAAATCGGAGGTTTTAAGATAGTTACATTTAATCATATTTTACAGCTATGTTTAGCTTAGAACATAAAATAACTTTGACAAATATTATTAACGTCAAATTTAAATCCTTATTAAATATTTATTTCTCAACAAATTTTTATCCTGCGGTTTGTGACACTTCAGATGATTCAAAAAGTATATCAATAAAATTAAAATGACATTAAGTCTAAAGTATTTTTAATTATGCTGTTTTTCTTAATATTGCAAATTTTGCTAAAATTTTATAATTTTATTCAAAATTAAGGGGTGATGCATGATATTTATTTCCCTAATTATAACTCTTTAAACCTATTTATAACCTTTAAAACTATAATATTCTCCTTAAAATCTATTCTTGAAAAATTGGTCACCGAACCTAGTCATATGCATTAAAATATGAATTATACTTAATTTATTTTTAAAGAATACTTGATTTTATACAAAATAGTTTTTGAAATTATCTTTTGTATTCATTGTAAATATCTTAAAAATTCATATAAAATTTTTTTTTTAATTACTTGTAAAGTATTGCTAAGCATGTTTCATATCCTTTTACAACTAATGAATTTTTAACGTTAAATCAGTTGTCATGTAAATATTTTGACTCTTATTGCTATTATGTATTGAAATATCTATAATATAAATGTATACTGTATATATAACTGAAAATTCAGCTGTAATCCGCATACCTGTGTATATGTGATTATCTTATTGATTGGTACAGCCTCTTTAGGAAATTAAAGTTAAATTTTTCATCTCAGGTATTTAAATTGAGATTTTTTAAAAATTAATCATTTATTTTATTTAATAAAATACATAGAATTCAGGAGTTTTAAATGGATTAAATGTTACAATTTTTCTGTAAAGAAATAAAAAGTTTAGATGCTCTTACTCGTGCATTACTCTAAAGCAACATCAAAACTATTACTACAGCTCTTACGAAGAATTATTTTTACTTTTAATTTGTATTTTTTTTTGAAAAAAATACAGTGTCATCTGCGTTTCAATAATTACTTAGACTTGGGAAATTTCCAAATTTTAAACCCATTCTCAAAACATATCATTCTACTATCTCCTTAAACTTTCTGAAAACTCACTCCCTCTCATCCATTCATTAGTTTTAAAATTTTAACTATCATGCATGAATTTATCAATAGACTCTCTCTTTCTCTCTGATTCAACTATGCCTGTCGAAATCAGGCTCTTTAAGGTTAATGCTGCCATTAAATCAACTGAGACTGAAAATCCTTACGTTGGCTTGGTGAAGTTGGGTGCTAACTCAGGTGTCGTCCTTGTAACTAGACCATGGTTCAAACTTGCGAGTTCCGTTGCCAACAGCCCCAGTGTTGATCCAGAGTGCAACGTTCACAAATGAAGACACATTATTCATATATCTTATGTCTTTTGGAGATGAAAGTAAAATTGATGATGCGATAAAAATTGTAATTTAATATTAAATGTGTAATCGTAATACTGAATCTGAATACAATGTTAAATAAACTATTTTTACGGGAGCCAGTTACATCATCTACATAGATTTTGGTTTGATTCTGGGTATTTTGAGAAGGACTTCTGTTTTTTCTCAAATGTATCATTTTTTTGTAGATGCATTATAAATGAAAACTACTCTAAATAAAAAAAATAATAACTCCTGTATTTATAACGTTTTATCGATTTTTTGCTTTTAAATTTCACTAATTGTTAGTAAAATATTCTAGACTGTGTGTGTAATTTGTAGATATATCTGACAAAAGATGCCTTACTAAAAAATATTTTAATAAAGTTTTTGCATATATCTCTTTAATTTGAACGACATCTTCGTTTCCAATTTGTTACATCATTTAATTACTGTTTGTTACTTAAATTACATTTGCTAATGTGATTATCTTACATATAAAGTATTCCTATTTTTAATGAAAATAAGAGAGTTGTAGGGAAATATAGAAATCCTGGCTCTATGTATTTGTGCTTGACTTGTCAATTCCCATCCTCTGAATATGTTCCTCTGGTGAAATTATCAAAACAGTATGAATGGGCGTGACCTTTATGAAGCAAAACCGAATAGTTGAAACTAAATTCAGAGAACTTGTTATTGGACATTTCTGACATACTAATGTTGTTTCGTCCTTTTAAAGTAGTCGAAACTATCGTTACTTGCGTGCTTGAATTTTCCACGCGTGCTAGAAGTTTGTTGTTCTCCCCCTTTTGAGAAACGCGCGAATCACCCTTGAGTATTTCCAATTTAAGCTATCAGTTGATTGAATAATATGTATAAACTCGAGAAATAGAGAGCACCTGTTTTTGAAAATAATGTATTCAGACACACGCTTCAGCTCGATAATTATTTTGTTTGCAATTACTTGCAATTTCGACAGATATTTAAGTCTTAATGCAATTCTATAAATCCTAAAAGATTTATGAAATTAGCAACTCTCAAATATGTACAAAATTTATTCTGAAAACCCTGGATGAGAATTATTCGTAGATATATTATTCGGTCTCGCACTTGTATATTAATGGTACGGATAATACAGTAATCAGGTGGATTTAATTTTCTATTAAATTTGCCCTAAAATTTTGCAAATATTTTATTTAAAATGTCATATTAGTCTTTTTTATTGAAAATACCAATTTTTATATTAGCTGAGTGTTCTATGAAAAAAAAAACATTATGCTTTATATTAAATTATATTTTTTGTTCTTAACCCTATCCGCGATATCCAGATTCATTTAGAAATACGATATTATGAATATTAAATTATAAAGTTTTGGTGAAACATTCATTTCGTGACTAACAAAGTTATTTCAGTAGTAAATGATTTCGAATGATATAATCTCTAAATTATTCAATTGATTTCCTATTCTTAACATTAGAAAGACAATACTTTCTCTCTTGTACAATAATTACCCGCATCATCAAGAAACTGCTTCTAGGATCTTAGCAGCACGCTTTCAAGCTAGAAGCATGTAAAGAGCTTGTCATCTTTATCTTAGCTAAACAATGTAGAAATAAAAATATAAAACGTCTTCTCTGAGAACATTGTTGACTTAGTGGATAATCGTGTTTTACTTTGTTTGCTGAAGCTAATAATCAGGTCACAATTTAATTCCTTTGCATATATTCCACAGAGACTTACATGAATATAATTTAATTTTCGCTAGCATGCGTAATGCTGAAGCGTAAATTAAGCTTAATTTTTTGAATATTTAATTACATATAAATTGTATAGTGTTAGTTAATTCCTGATAGAATATATTTTAATATAATTACGTTAATGGAAATATATATAATTGCCAATTTATGTTCTTTTTTCTGGGGCTTTAGTTTTTACTACCACATTATTATCTTAAAATACATTAATTGATTAATTTTTTATGTGGAAAACTGAATAACTAGATAAAAGTATGTAAAGGAAATAAATTACTCTTTTGTCTTTGTATAATATTCTGGATCGGCGGTCTTCAAACTTAGTCGACTCTCGAAGCCGAAGAAACTATTATAAAGAGTTTTGTGGGAATCATATCCCACCCTTACATGGATATATCTTAAAAATAATGTTTAAAATATTTGAATTTAATGTGTTTCAGCATGTATTATTGGTTATGTAAATACAGTTACAGGAAATTACTGTATTTTTATCATAAACTTTTCATAACAATAAAATTAGTATAGTTTACTCATTAAAAGCATTAATTCGTTTTCCAGAGTTCATCTACTCTTGCATTATATTTAATTATTAGCATATGCTTCCATTTTTTACACAGTCAAAATCTGGCTCTATTGGAAGTTTTTTGAAATCGCACTGGCGCATTAAATCTTAAATAACTAAAAAAGATTTTGAAAATGAAGATAAAGTTACCATTTCTGTTTAAGCACGGAATGGAGACTTTCCGACTTTTGTATTTTCTATATAAATGCACAAAACTAAGTAAACAGTTCCGAAGTCAAATTGCCACAATTCTCCTTCGAAATAGGGTCTTTTTTATCCAGGTCATTCCATATCATTATTTTCATTTCCCGTTATACATGTCATAAAACAAGAGTATTTGCTTACCACTTTTGTAAAGGTTAATTAATTTCTACTACCCCTGTGTATCTCTTGCATTGGTTTCCAAACTAATGTATGCTTAGTAATAAATGCTGGAAATTACTTAATGAATATAATTTTTTTTTAATAGTCTCTCCCCGTGAGAAGTATATGACCCGTTTTGTCAAACACGGCTTTAAATATTTATGGTCACAAAACTTTATAAAGAGAAAATTTCTTGAATCTATTTACATATACATTTATAATTTATTTTCAAGTTTTTATTTTGATCCTTGGAACCCTTGCGTTTGACTCGTGGAATCCTGGTCCGTGGAACACAGTTTGAAAACCACTGGTCTAGATGGTTGTATGTTCTGAAAATAACTTTTTATAGAATTCTCTTAAAAGGAGTTATTATTTTATTTTTTAAATATGTACTTTAAAATTTTTTTAAAATGTCTTATACTTTGTTTTTTACTCTTCTGCTTAAAACTGCAGCTCAAACATCGACAGCCGCCCATCCGGCCATAGTGGTTAGTGACGCTGTCTGCGGTGCCGTAGGGCCTAGTTTCGAATCTCAGAGAAGGCATGGATGTTTGTGTTGTAATCCTTCATGACTTTAAAATTCCCTCTTTCCTTTGTGATGCGTGCTTCACGCTTACTTTTGTAAGAGCCCGTGTGATACTTTGTGGTGCACGGGGTATATAAATGTGTTATCAATAAATAAATATATATATAAAAACATCGGTTACTTTAGCATTGCATCGGACTAGTCAAAACGATCCATTTCTAAAAAGCAAAACAAAAAGTTGAATAAAAAATAAAAGCTAAAGTGTAACTTTGTTCAAAGAAACTGTATTTCATTTATAACTACATAACTATATATACTACATAAATAATTCATAATAAACTACATAAACTAAGCTTAACATTCAAATTTTATATCATTTTGTTTCTGCATTATCAAAAGGTAACATTTATTAAAATCCAGTTTTGTTTAATTTTTAAGTAGTTTCTTTAATTACTGTTTTCGTTATTTTTTAGAAATATTAAAGTCTGTTATGAATCAAAAACGAATGTTCGCCAATTATTTCATAAACATTTTCTAATTCATTATAAATTATATAGATTAATTGGAAAAACTGGATAAATGGAAAAATGTATGGCAAATAGTTCATGCACAAAGTAGATGTTGATAGAGTCTACTGAAATTTTTATGTCACACTTTCCCGTTCAAATAAAACTCTCCCTCCCGCCCTCAAAAAATACTTTCTGTATTTAACTAAATACAGTAACTTTTCATAAGTTTTTCATGTTGTAGATACTTGTTATAAATATTGTTTAATCTGAAATATTATTCCGTACCAAAATTCTATGCATATTTCTGGCTGATTATTCAGCTTAAAGGCCTGTTATTTTCCTTTTTTCAAAGCCTATTACTTGAAATGTGCATAATAACCCATGCAGAATCGAGGAAGAATATTGCATTTCAAAAATGTACATTGTTTGAGATTTTATTGTCATAAAACAATTCCCTGAAAATAGCATGAAAAAATTTTGCTTGTTGATATTTGAATATATATACAGATTTCCTTGTGCTTCTATGAAATTTTAATGAGCTCTCACTCGTATTGTATTTTTTCTTCCATGTAAAATTTCATATTAAAAAAGCTGCTGAATATTAGATAAGTTTAAACTATTTCATCAGCATTTGTTTCAATAGTCTACTAATGCTCTAGAATTATGTAAAATATTATTTAAACCACACTATTAATACGCTAATCAAACTTCACAAATCAGTTAACTAAATTGTTTGAGCCTATGGGAATAAAGAAACCTAACTACATAATATCACATTTTGCTATAGAAATGAGAAGAAATATCGCAGAAAAATGATTACATGCTTGCTGCTCTTGTAGTTTCTTTTAAGAATATCCTTTCTTTGAAATTTGATAATATTTCATATCACTGGTAAATATTAAAAAAAAACTGTTTATTTACTTTTACCCTCAAGTTGTACCTCTATTTTGTAGTTAAATTTGGTTACCTAAGGTATTTAAAATACTGTTTATTTCTCTATGCATTGTATTCTTTTAATCTTTATAAATTGTTTATCCCCCTCTGTTTTTAAATCGAAAAATTGGCGTATTCATAAAAATAAATGGCCAAAAATGGCAGCGTAATGATTTTTCTGAACCTAAAAATTCATAAGGCAGTGAAAGCTATTCTCTAAGACTGTTCAATTTTTCAACTTTAAGACAATGGCGAATTCTCCTTGCATTTATTTTACGTGATCAGCAAAAGGTATGAGATTCGATGGCCACCAGGGAGTTAGTTCCCAGGCTTGAAAGGAGATTTCAGTGATAAAAATTCCCCTGGTAGCCGTCAATCAGGCCATGTCTCTTGCGTTTGGACTGTATTGTTGATTATTCTTCTGGAAACAAAATGGTTTTTTTATAATAAAAGTGTTTTCATTTTTCTTTCGCGACGGTAAGTTCCAAATATTGCGAAGTATTATTCTACACGAAATCTTTTACATTGCTCTTACGAAATGAGTTCATGAAATTGCTACTTAAGGAATCATTTATAGATAAAACAAATTGAATATATTGTATGGTGTACTTTTTGTACACATTTTTTTTCGCTTGTGTAATATTGGGAGTAATTGTTTTGCTTCGCAACCAAGCACATGATTATATTTCTTCAGTGCAATAAACTATACATGATGCATTTTTAATATTTTTGTTTTACTCTAATGTATAGAGTAGATTGATTATATATATATATATAAAACAAAATATATAATAATAATAAAAAAAATAAATGTATTGAAGTTAAAAACAACATATAAATAAGATTAATACGAGATTTTTTTTTAAATTGTAATTATTTTAATGCTCTCGGTTGCTATTTTGTAAACTATTTGTATTTAAATTTCTACAGCATTATATACTAAACATTATTTCGCTGTTCAAAAACAAACTAGTTCAATTTATTAAAATGAATTAATGAATATTTTAGATATTTTTGTAATGAAAATAATTCCAACCCAAGAAACTTTAAAAAAGTACATAGAATTTCGCATTTATTATCGTTTTTTCTTTCGTAGCTTTTGTGTTTCATTTCATTTTATTAAAATATTGCTGAATAAAGAAATTGTATGTTATGTTATTTAAGATCAGTGCTACTACACAAATCACCAACTGTCTTATATTCAACAATCATTCTAATGAGCTATCTCGAAAGTTTGGCGAAAGCAATGGTTCATTAAGTATTTGAAACAAAACTGTTCTGAAATACACAGAATTGCCCATTCTGTATGTTTGTTCTTTATAGGTATTAGCATTAAAGATAGGAGAAACTTTTTTAGTGAAACAAATTTAGTCTTCTCATCTGCTGCTGATTTAGTTAGAAATTAAACTTTTTTTTAAAGTTTATTTCGTATTTGAGATGTTCTGCTTTCGAATACATTTCGTAATTGTCTCTTATTCATTTTTCGTTACATTATTTATTTATTTTGCTTGCGCGCATGAGTATAACGATGTAGATATTCATAAGCCTTGTTTTAATGGAATCTGGGAATCGAGAGATTCTATCATAAGGATTGATTCAATTTATTTAGAAGATGTAAATTTGAACCAATATTTTTACTATTTTTTTGAAGAATGATGTGTGTAATTTAAACTAAAAACAGGAATACTTTGTTTAGCATATTAATGCTTTATTGATGTTTGGTGTTGCATCCCAATATTAATAAATACTGAATTGCAAATGAAAGGAACATTGAAAATTTTTATAGTAAGAAGTGTTTTGTGTTCTATCTATTGATTGCTGGAACAATTTGTCAAACTATAAGAATATTGTAAGTTTTTACTGGAATACTATGTTTTTTTAAGTATTAATTTTGTCTTTGTTGTAACCACACTTTCAACGTAAATTTGAAATAGTAAGTACTTTTTGGATTAATTAATTAATTAGCCTTGTTTTATGCTTACTTTTTGTTTTTCCAAATGCACATTATGCATTTTATATTTCGTACGCATATAAGGATATAAAATTAACTTTGTGTAATTCAGAAGAAATATTTTAATATTTTTAACGGCATTCATTGTTTTTTACACATATTCTGGGAAGTATTTTCTGATACTACTGTTTTTAATTTATAAATTGTTCATTTTATATGGATTTCTTATTTATTTATATAGAATAATTAGTCACCCTATCTTGGCAATATTTGAAGAAGTGTTTAATGTCGTTTCTTCTACTTGCACATATATGTAAAAATGCATTTTAGTTACAGACTTCCCTTGTCTTAAAGATTTTTAAAACATTTATATATATCTTTACAGGTTCCAGGCTTTGATCAGCTGTTCCAAGTAGAATCAATAGCTGAACTCCAGGTGATTTTGCATTACATGCTTAAGTAATTATAGCATGTTTTTGCTCTGATCATTTGTAAATTGCGAATACGATGAGTTCCATCATATTTTTTCGAGTTGTAATATGTGCCATCTTTGTGCTTTCGGCGTCTGTTAATTGTTATTCCGAATGTCCCAGTGTATGTTCGTGCAAGTGGAAAAATGGAAAGCAAACAGCTGAATGCACTGGCAACGGACTGTCCGTTATTCCATCAGATCTTAATGCGGCCACACAAGTAATCGATCTTAGTAGAAACAGCTTCATTGAAATTCCCAGTCAATCTTTCCACCAAAAGGGATTAGTTAATCTGCAGAAGATATTCATCTCAGAATGTGGAATAAATACGATTGCTCCTGATGCATTTTTTCAGCTCAGAAATCTAGTGGAACTGGACTTGAGCAGAAACATGTTGCAATCGATCCCTACCAATGCACTAAATGATTGTCCGAATCTGCGACGTCTCCAGCTTGCGCACAACCCTATAAAGCAGATAGATAGTGGTGTATTCTCTCCTCTGTCGCACTTGACTAATTTAGGTCTGGCAAACTGTCATATTAAACATTTGCAACCCGGAGCTTTAGTTGGATTGGATAACTTGGAATCGATTGAGCTGGATGGTAACCAGCTGACGACGTTGTCCATAGATGTCTTAAAACCTCTCACAGAGCTGCATGAACTTAATCTTCATAACAATCCATGGCAGTGTGATTGCCGAATTCAAGAAATCCGATTATGGATGATTGAAAACAAAATACCGTTGTCTATACCTCCATATTGTGAAGCTCCTGCTGTAGTAAAAGATATGTCATGGAATGATATGTCTTTAGATGACTTTGCTTGTCCTCCTGTTATGGTTCATGTCCCAACCGAAAACACTGTCATTGTTGGTCATAATGCATCCATCCTTTGTCAAGTTGATGCCAATCCAAAAGCTTCAATACATTGGGAGGTAGGCGGGAAAAGTTTGAAAAATATAAGTATTATATCAGAGATGCGTGCAAAATACAACGTGGAAACAGAAGATTTATCCAGACAGTCAAGTATTCTAACCATTTACAATACTGTGGAGAGTGATAGCGATATATATACTTGCATTGCTGAAAATAAAGCTGGGACATTTTCGACTAATTTCACTGTCCAGGTTGTATATCCAAATCATCTGGCAGGTGCTTGGACCGGCGTTTCAATTACGCTACTTCTCGTTGGAGTGATTTTCGTCATTATTTTGGCTACTGCTGCAATATGCTTTCTTGTTTATCACCCTATGCAACTCCCTTTTGCATCTAAGATGAATCGAAGTAACATGATTCAACACCTGTCATCTAAAAAACAAGATGTTGTGGAAATGAATGATGTTGGAGAAGATAAAGAAGAGAAAGATCTCAAAGCTGCTGATAAGCAACCTCGCCACGAAACTGGCAGCAGTGGATATGGATCTGATCAACTGACACCCGATTTAGTGAGCAAAATAGCGGATATGAATAATGGCCCTTCATTGTCGACATCTACAGTCAGCTGCAATCACCTTGATTCTGACAATCCGGTTCTCATTGATGGCTATGGATCTACGATTGACCACTGGCCCCTTGGAAAAGCCAAACCTACCAGATACGACGGATCTCCCATTCGCAGCAACATATATTCGGAAATATATTTGAATCCATGCTATGGGAAAGATGAGGATCCATATAACTACGCTTTGCAGTCTAGTGGAGTACACCAGCTACCTGATTGCTCTGGAGATCGGTACATACCTCAAAACGACAGGGTACGCACCTTACGCGCGGGCTACAGCTGCACTGCTGGAGATTCAAATCGAGATGAAATGTGCTCTAGTCATGGTCATGATGAGGCCCCGAAAAGATATCCAATGGTTGTTGCTAATGCTTCTGGCCATTTCACTGTGCCAGCCAAATCTCGATTCTCTCCTGATGAGGGTTATGCCGAGGAAGGTCTTGAGGGCACAGAAGTGTAATTTTGATGTATGATTTCCTCTACTTTCTTTGTGTGAACCCCCAAATTGTTGTATCGTGTTGATGTATTGATTTATGGTGAAAATTCCTTAACCCATAAAAGACATGTCATTTTTCACAGTATTAATCCTCCATTGTTTTGAATTGAAATGTGTGTTGCAAAACGGAAGTCTCAAAGCGGAGTTTCTTTTATATGAAAATAATGGAGGAATTTTTAAACTACACTATTGCTTGTGCATGTATTTTTACTTTGACGAAGCCATGAAAAATACTCCCAAACTTTTATACCTTGAAATTATTACATTAGAATTTAATCATGGTATTTATCATTGACTATAAAAAACAAATTACATTTTTTCGAAAAAAGAACAATTGCATTTATTATAAAAATGCAAAACGAAATTTACTATTTGTGTAGGATTTAATTAATTGGTGTTTTGACTGTGAACATTTTTCTTTTTTCCCTTGGAACTGAAATACTAAAAAAACTGTTTTCATGAAAAATCATTGATATTTTGTATGGAAAGTGGTATGAAAATATATTTGTTGTTTGCTATGTGGAAGTTTGTAGAAAAACAGCCCAATATTCTACACGTACCAAGCAGTTATGCTTTGTAAAGATATTTTTATGATCGAAAATGTTAGGCGATGTTATTGATATGCTTCATTTGGAATGAAAAAAAGTGATATATCTTAATTTATGCTGCAGTGTTTTATCAAGTCAAAACAAGCATGTTGTATAAAAATGCATGGTTATTATACATATTCAGATCAAAATTTTACAAGAAAAACATTTCACATGAAGCGCTGCAAATAAATTTTAAACTGTTTATAAATTTAAATGCTCAGTTGCCTGTAAAAATATTCCTGCATTTAAGCATTTATTTAAAATACAATAATGAATTATGCATTAGTATTTTTTTGCGTTCTTTGTTATTTAAAAAAAAATGTATGTGTGAAGTTTTCGTTGTTATTTCATAATTATTTTGTACGTATTTTGTATGAATTTTGTTACTTTTACTGTTTGTTTATTAAATGTTTTATATATATATATATCTCGTGCTGCATATATATGTTTTCCCCAATGGTTAATATAAAACTGTAAATATTTAGTTTATGAACTTTTGAAGACGCCTTACCCATGGTGCTAATTTAATTGATCTCTCATGATTTATTACTTATAGTTTGTAAAATTGACTGCTGGAATTCAGATGTATTCTCATCTAATTATTTGTATTATGATTTTTATATACTTCCTGAAAATGTGCTGAACTAACAAGCTTCTTAAGCAATTGGTGCTGAGAATTTATTCTGCTTTCATATGCATATTGATGTTCATTTCATTCATAGCCTGAAAAGTTTGAAATAATGTATGGCTAAGGATTGTGCATAAACGTAATGTTTCGAATTATTATTTTTTTCGGATCTTTAAACTAAACCATTGTCCAAAAAATCCAAACTAGTTTCAACTCTTTTTTTTTTATTTTAATTTCCCATTCGTTTAAATAATGTTATCCATGTCTGAGTCAAGTTGGATAATAATTTATACTCAAGCCAAAGATGATTTTAATTGTTAGAGTTGTGAAAATCACGCACCTGTATTGCACAAATGATAATTTGATGTTAATAAACACGTTACCGTTTGTACTTGAATTTTAAGACACTGCTGATTACCGTAATACTTTTATCAGTATATCTATCACTTGAATGAACTCAGAAGTAAAATTTATAGTATTTGTACTGTTAAGAAGAAACAAAAATGAGAATCTTCGAAATTCTTTTTTTGATGATTTCTTTTCTTTCAAAAATTTACTCTTCTATTAATCGCAATTTTCTACCAAAAGTTATTTTCTAAAATATATTATAGTTTTGGTTCTTAACAGTTGTTGAGATATAAAAATATCACGTTTTAAATTGAACAAACGGAGCTTATAACACGTTTAAGATTTTACTATTACTCGGAATTTACAGCGGCTTGAAGTATTCTCAGTAACCTTGTATGACCTTCAAGAGTCTTATGTTCGAGTATATGCGGTAATTTGATTTTTGAATCCCTACTTTAATCATAAATGTTACATATAATACTTATTTGTATAAACGTTTTCGTAGTGTTTTTCTATGTGTATATGCCGATACTTCTATGTGACATTACCAAAGTGGTTATCTTTGTCTGTTTTACTGGATATTCTTATTCTTGTGACCAGATGTTATCATTGTACATTTTGTTTTGTCAGTCCGTTAATAGGTGTCTAATTTGTAGAGCATTTTGAGAAGAAACTTGTTGTAGTTGTGCTCCACTCGTATTGCTGAACCATAAATATAATCGCATTATTTATATATGTTTCTGTGTGCTGCCGAACGATATGATTTTTTGATGTCTGTAAACGTGATTGGTAACTGAAATACAAAAATGCTCAAGCTGAGTCTCTTTATTGAGTCCTGTCTCTTACTTACTTTATTAATATATCTACATTCATTCTTTCATTTCTTAAAAATGCACAGCAGTTAGGACTTAAGTGAAAATTTTACAACACATTAGGGATTATGGAATGGTTTTTAAGAAATAAATTAAAATATTTGTATTGAAGCACCTTTAAAAATTCAACGACACGGAAACAGTAATTGCTCTTGTGAAAGTTACAATATAAAAAATATATAAAAGTAAGCTTTTTATGGAAAAAAAAAGCAATTGCGTGAAAAAAATAATTACTTTCGAAAAAGCTATGATAATATAAAGATATAATTTTTTTTTACTCTCTCTTAGAGGCCAAATTGCAATTTGCTTAAAATTATTTATATAATGCAAACATTCATTTGAAAAAAAAATATTTTTAATTTTTGGTTATTTTATTTCCTTTCTATTTCCTTAGCCTCCCTAAAAAATATAACTGCATTAATAGGTGAATTTTATGTTTTTAAAACTTAACCCGTGCGAAGAACGGGCATTTCAGCTAGTATAAATATATGAAATCAATTTTTGTTAAAGTAAGCTTTTTTGTGGAAAAAACGGGGAAAAAAAGTAATTGCGTGAAAAAATAATTGCTTTCGAAAGTTATTATAATATAAAGATATAATTATTTTCGTTTATGTAAGCTTTTTGTGATATTTCAGATTAAATTAATAATTAGGTATAATTTACATAATTGATAATAGCCTATGTTTCTTGCAAGCTATAATTTATAATGCTATTTAATAACTCAATTCTTATATTTTTAAATGTCTGTCTGCATATGTATACCAGTGAAAGAAAGAAATATTGTATATATATGGAAAAAAATTAATGTTTATTTATATATATAAAAAGAACAAACTCTTATTTGTCAATTTTGTTAGTACAAAATCTTAAGTTATTAAAACTCAGCACACTAGCATTTTAACACTTATTTAAAAAAAAAATTATTTCCGATATTTTTCATTAATTGCGTGAATCATCAGAATGCTTCAAATGTATTTCAAAATCTTAATTAAGTACTGCTTCAAATGTTTAAACAAGGGGGAACACAGACAACAATGCGGTTTTCATATTTCTTAGTAGATGGATGACACTTAGAATAAAATGATTACAGTACACACAGAAACGAATCTCAAAGATGGCGAAAAATTAACTGGCAGAAAGAGAAAATTTTATCGTTTAAAAAAAACTTTGGAAGTAAGTTAAGAATTCTTTAATACAATTTTCGTAATTTTCATCACGAGATATATTTCACATAATTATTCTTAGATTATTTCGCTATATTTCACCAAGACTTAAGCAAATTTAGTTTACGTGATAAAATGAGCATGACTCACGCCCCAAAAGATCATAACCGATAAATATTCGTTGAGAGGAAAACGAATAATGTATATATGAAGGGATGATGATCCGGAACTAATTACTGTATTTTTAAAGTTGTACTCTCTCTCTTATATATTTTTTTAATTGCCTGCAGATGAAACACTATTTGCGGGTTCCGTTGCGCTATATTTATGCTTAATAACTTTTCGAAGTCTAGCGATGGAAAGTCAGAGAGTAGAACACTCCCTATTGAGGAAAAATGCAAATTTGATAAACCGCCTTACAGTTCTGCACATATTGATGAATTTTTTAAGCATTTACAAAATTGTATTTTTCATAAATATTGAATTGAAGATAAAAACAAAACCTATACATATTTTTCAACCTATTGCATTTTCTTTTCTGTATCAAATATTACACAAATAATTTTCTGAATTTGGGATTATTAATAAATGAATACTGTGCTTTCGTGGGGCATAAAACATATATACAATGATTAAATTCAAGATTAATTAATGATTTATTTCAAAACAGTTAAATATTTATTGAATTTTTAGCGGTCTCTTTTTAAAGGCAATCATATGTTTTGAAACACCACACAAGTGAAAAATGTGTTTTCAGGTTTTAATTATGAATATCACAATACTACTTTTTAATTTATTCTTCATTTGTGGTTACTTGACAATTGTGAGCAGTAACGCAGATTTTCTGGTCCAATATAGTAATTCACTCTAAACAGCATCCCTACTGTGAATTTTATTCGTTTTTCTAAATAAATTATAATTTTACATGTGAGAAATGTAGTTTTTTTTTTTTTTTTTAACAATTAGAAAGATATTTAGACCATACATAAAACGTTAATATTTAGATTATTATGAAAGATAATATATATTCGATTACATTATGATTAAATATTATTAAAGTATGCACTAAAAGATGTTGTTTTCATCTGTGGATGAAATTTCATCGCCTTGTTGAAGTTATTATTTGTACAAATAATAGTTACAGTTTTCAACTTAGTTACTTCTCTCATTTTTATAAGATTTTTTTTTTAATATTCTGCAAGAATTTAAATATTAATTAGTAGCGAATAAGTATATCGGTTACCATATTTTGCATGTTTAATTAAATGTATTCATGCATATCAATGTTATAATTTCTTTCGTTCAACCCTTAAGGAAGTTACTAAATGGAAGCTCACTTTCCGATTTATTCTATTTTAGCGTTAATCTCATGCTATTTGCATCGACTAACATCCTAGTTGCCTCAGAAACAGTTGTTTTTAACTAAGTTTTCTTATTGTATTATAGAACACATTAGACGAAAAAAATTATTACACTGATCTAAATATGTATAGTAAATTTTAGTGTTAAAATAAAATTCAGGATAAATTTATCAAATCATAGATGAAAAAAATTTATCAAAATGTATGCTCCAATTTCTCATCGATTGCATACCTTTCTCTCGTTACATACTGAACATTTAGTGACTGACTGAATGAAAATGAACATCGAACTGTTCAGCTACACGAGGGCTTTGGGCGACGGACCTCGTAATTTTGAACCATGTTTAAGTGACGCGGACGACACCTGAGCTGGTACCCCCTCTCCTAACTACCACACCAATGGGAGGACGTTTGAGCTCTCGACAGATTTAACGTGCATCACGCCCCTACATGGCGGGTCTTCAGCGGCACTAGGCTCGAACTCATGACACGCCGACCACGAGTCCGTTACATTAGCCACTAGGGTACCGCGACTATTTGAACATTGAGGCTCTGCTAATTAAAAATATAGGAACAACATTATCCCAGCCGACTAAAAATAACTTATGCTTCATTTTAAAACATAAAATTAAAAATCAGGCTTTTTAAATAAAAGAATCTACAACCAATAAGTAACTAATAAACGACACAGTGAAATAAAAAAATAATTGCAAAGAATATACATTCAAAGGTAGAAGCACAATTTAATTAATATGTGCAAAATAATGTTAAAACACCCATAAACGCTAATATAAGTTAAATGGGCAGCATGTTCAAATAGTTTAATGGAAAAGGATTGCTCAATGAAGGATAAGTAATAAAAACGTGGATGAATTAACATATTCTGAGTATGTACACAAAACTGAGCTTTAATCATACCATATACATTCATCATACATTTACCATATACATAAATCATACATTTATCCTCAAATATATATAAATCAAAATTGTTATGCATATGTATTGTTAAGGAGACGGAACATCCCATTCACATCTATAGGAAAATAAATGAACAAATAATTTCGCAACACATTTGGTATCCATAAAATTGAGACATTGTCACGTATGCTTGAAATTAGAGAGAACCTCTAGAGAACCAGTTGATAAATTTCAAATCAATACGAATGATGTATCGCAAAATGTAATGATTAAATTATTGAACTAGGAAATGGAAATACCCGTTTTTGTTAGAAAGTTTCAGTTATTTGATGCGTGTGAGTAGAAATGATGAATATCAGAAATATATATGTATCGATTGTTATGTAAACTCTTTTATCAGCCAAAAAATTTAAACATTAATATATTTTTATTTAAATAAAATAAACTGAATATTTTATACCAAGTAAATTATTTTTTCACCTTAAAAACTAATTTTTCAAGTTACATCCGCTAATACATGCTATACCTGTTGAAAAATAATATCTTACGAACAAGGAATATCTTTAGTTTACACATGAAGTTTTAAATTGAAGGAATTCGTGCTCCTCTCGAGTTAATCAGTTTCGTAAATCGTGATTCATTAAGCAGTCTTTCAACTCGATTTTGCATATTTGATTGTTGCGGTGCGAAGACCGTTTTCCATTAATTATAGGTCCTTGTTACGCGTTTAATTAGTTCCACCCGAGAGGTTCTAAAGTAAATATATCCAGATTAGCACAATGAAACTATACATTTATAGTTTTGTGGTTAAACATGCTGTTCAGTCACCTACACTTGCATGATATGAAAAATTTTACATTTTAAACTCAATGCCACATGTTCCAGAAAACTCCATTCTAAATTTATATTCATTTTACCATGAATTTAGTTTTATGAGCTAAATTCGATTACGATTTTTATTTATTTAAGGGGATAGCGAGACATTATCAATTTCCTAACACAGACAGTAATGCTACCTCTCGTTCTTAAAATGTTTTAAAGTAAATATAAGAATCACAGATATGCAGGAAGCCTAAGCAATTAAATGTTATCGAGTGAAGGAAAAAATGATTATTTTGAAGTTTTCTAAGTTTTAAGACTTTATGTTATTGGTTCCATGTTTACCATTAATATTCAGTTACTAAAAATATTACAATACTAGATTAGTACTTTTAGAGAAAATAAGCTTATTTATATTTTTATTAAAACAATCACCTACAAAAACAATAGTAATGATGAAGAAAAATAAATAAATTAACAGTGAAAAAATGAACAATAACTTTTAAAAAATAAACCAAGCTGTAATTTCTTTTTAAAAATTTAATAATTAGATTTTTTTAGTAATTTTTCTGTGTTAAGAGTGTTTAAATTATGTATATATAAGAAAAACAAATTCTAAAATAATGGGAGTCAATGTTGTATACATCTTTGGGAAATTCTGGGTGTAATGATTACAATAGGCACAAAATGTTTAAGGGGCCTCAGGAGTGTTAACTTTTTCTGGAGGGCTGAAAATATAAACAATATTCAATTACATATTTAATTTTAATTTAAAAGATTTATAATTCGAATCTTTTACACATTATTTATAAAGGAATGAGGCTTCAGAAAAGTGTAAATTTTTTAAAATATAATCATAATTTTAAAAATTATAAGCATATGAAAACAAGACATTTTTTTATAAGAAATATTAATTAAGGTTTACTGCGCGCATGCTATTTTCAAAAGTATTAGCTTTAATTGCTAGCAATAAGTTGATTTATAAAGTTAAATGTATCCTTATTACACTGTAGTAAATTTAAACAAATAGAATAATAAATTATATTTTTTAAAAATAAAAAAAATTATATCCAAATTTTTTTTAAAAATTTCAATATTTTGAAATACAAAAGGCATATTATTCTTTATTTACTAGGGCTTAAAGAGTATAATACATTTTATAATTCTGTAAAGTTTTATGCATCAAAGGCTACTATTTTAGAAAATAGAGTGCGCGCAGTAAAAATTAATATTTCTTATAAAAAAAATTTCTTATTTTCATATGCTTATAATTTTTAAAATTATGATTATGTTTTAAACATTTTTTTTTCTGAAGCCTCATTCCTTTATAAATAATGTGTAAAAGATTCGAATTATTTAATTTTAATTTAAAAGAGTTATATGTATTTGAATATTGTTTACATTTTCAGCCCTCCAGAAAAAGTTTACACCCCTGAGACCCCTTAAAAATATCTTAAAGTTAAAACTCGAATACCTGTAGAATATAATTTTTTTTCCTATACGGAGGACTATTTTTTATATAAAAATACTGTACTTCAAATGATAGCGAACAAAATAGATTTATCAAATCATGAGCGTGATATAAGAATTTTTTAAAAAACTTATTATCTGAATTACGGCGAGATATTAGTATGATTTATATTACGTAGTACAGATGTTTCAAATGTCTTTATGGATGTATAAGACATTAACTTGATTTTGAAAAAAGTTTAATGAAAGAATTTCAATGTAAGCCAGAAGTGCATCAATGAAAAAAATTAATTTAATTAGTTTCTATATTTCTCCCTCATAGTTATCAATTTTTTCTTAATACATTTTTCTCATTCCAAAAAGCATCTTCATATAAATGTATTGAATTATTGATCAGTTTGCTCACATATTTTATGAGCGTGTAAAATATGCAGCTTTAGTCGATAAAATTGCATCATTCCATGTACTGCAGTATACAGACAATAGCATCATATATTTATTTTCATAAGAAATAAAGAGATAAAAAAAGAGAAATCATACACACACAAGAACACAAAGTCTTCTTTTTATAAGTTACACACATCTAATCGCACGACCTGTGTGTGAAAAAATTAAATTTACTGCTTTTATACTGAATTATGGATACCTACCTAGTAACTAGATGGGCTTCCTCTGGCCGTGATAACGACTGCCCCACGACGAGGCATAGATTCAACAAGTTTCTGGAAACGTTTCACGGATATTTCTTGTTAAATATTAGCTAAAGCTGTCCATAATTCAGTAAGGTTCATTGGTGATGTGTGATGACCTTTCACGCCTTGTTCCAAAATATCCCAAAGATGCTCCATAAGATTTAAGTCTGGGCTTTTAGGTGGCCAATTAATGACAGAAAAGTCAGAGGAATGCACATCCAACCAGCCAGTAGCCACCCGGATTTATGAGAGTTATAGTTGTCTTGAAGCAAAAATCCTTGCGGATAACAGAACAGCATAAACGGATGGAGGTGATCACCCTGTAACACTACGTACCAAATTGCATCAAGCGAGGTTGGTACACGCGTACCAAAGATCTCAAACAGTGCCAAAAAAAACACCCCCGACCATGATTGAGTCACCATGACCTTGTACAGTTTCAACCTGGCATGCATGATACATAGCTTCATGAGCCTGAAGCAATATTCTAAGCCTCACGTTTGCGTTAAGTAGTCGGAATCAAAACTCATCACTCGATGCAACTCGTTTTCAGTCCTCTACACTCCAGTCTCTGTACTCACTTGCCCAGAAAAAGCGTGGCGAACATTTTGCAATGGTACTCGCGTTGGTCGCTGCTCCCGAAACCCATCCGGGGAAGATAATTCTACACAGTCCGCGAGCGCGTTTACTGACTGTACGACTGGCATTGTCATTCAACTGTATAGTAATTTGAGCTAATGTTTGGCTTCGCTGGCTACGTACAATTTGCAACAGCCATCTCTCACCACGCACTGTCAAGGCTAATTGTCCTTTGCAGGTTGCCCGATCACTAATTTTTCCCACCATCCTTGTATTCTTGGTATACTCTTAACACTGTCGACCTTTAAAATTCTAGCTGTCTGACGATTTTGGAATTTGAGTAGCCCATGCAACGCGCACCTACGATTTGTCCGTGATCGAAGGCGTCTAAATCAGGCAGTTTACTCATACGGAGAATACCAACAACTAATTCAGAACAAACAAAGTACGTGTCATATACATGTGGGATGGCGTCTAGGGGAAGGTTCGATTTTAATGTTAAAATAAGCACGCAGAGTTAAAATAACCTAATTTATTAAAAAACACAACTAAAACATTTACTATCTACAAGGGGTTTTAAATAATTCGAGATAGCACCATACCAATTCCGAAAACACGTCCTCTTTCTCAAACACCGATTTTCTCTGACCTGCCTTCGTTCAAGCTTTGGTGCAACTCTCAGTTTCTTTTCTGCCACCTCATAAATACATGACCTCACCGTATCGCGCAGCTAAAACTCACGTAGTTTCTATTAGTGGTGCCATCTCTTACAATAAAAATCAAAAGAAATAAAAGAAAACTTGCACTCCTTTCCTACAAGTTCGGCCATCCTGGGAATCACTGACCTAAGTGATTTTACATACCATACAAAAAAATATCGGCCTCTGCAAAATTAATATTAATCGGAGATAAAAATTCCAAGATAGACATTCAAATTTGAAAATAAGGATACAACTCTCAAAAATGAAATATTAATAGCAAAGAAAACAAAACACATTAATACACTTTATGTTCTTTTAAAAAGAATAGGAAACGCTTTTTATAAAAATGCATCATCATGGTGAGTAAAATTTCATTAGATCAGCAGATGAATTTGTTATCTTTGGTCCCTCATGATCACCCACTTTCTCTAAATCATATCTATCTCTAGGTTTTACTTTAACTATTCTATATGGTCCCAAAAACCTAGGCCTCAATTTCAAACTTGTCCCAAATTGTGTTCTCTGAATGACCACCAAGTCACCCATCTGGTAGTTAGGGGCCTTCCTGCGCTTCCTGTCATAGGTTCTTTTATTCTCTGCCTGTATCTTCTGAATATTTTTCTTTGCGTCTTGTCGTAATTGGTTCCTCTGTTCTCGAAAATCCTCCATCATTTCGTCCATCAGTAACTCCCTCAGGCGAAGGTTTTCCTTGTTCCTCATGGTGACGCCAATTAATAATTCAAATGGAGATCACTTAGTACTACGATTAAATGTACTATTTAAAATTCTTTGAAGTGGGTCTACGAACTTGAATCACTTGGTAGACTCCTCAATTGACAGCTTGGTCAAAACGGGAATAATAGTTCGGTGTATTCTCTCGACTTGGCCATTCCCTCTGGGTACTCAGGTGGCGATTTGCAAATGTTGAATGTTTTCATTAGTACAATAATCTCCCAAAGCTCCAGAAGTAAAAGCAGAGCCTCTGTCTGTTATTATTCTCTTGGGATTACCAAAAGTCTTTTGTTGCAATTTTAATTTATCCAAAGCATCTTCTGCGGAAGTAGATCTAACGGGATAAAGCCAGGTAAATTTTGTAAAAGCATCCACTATTGTGAGAATATGCTGATATTTCTTCTTAGTAGAAGGCAAAGGTCCGATAAAATCGACGTGATAAGTACTTAATGGCACATCCTCTTTAGGAATGGGGTTGAGGAATCCATCCTTTTTTCCACTCTTTTTGTTGGTCAAAATACATGGCACACAGTTAACAATTATATTCTGCACCTGCTTGCTCAAATTGGGAATTAAAAATTCTTGTTTGACAACTCCTTCAGTCTTGGCAACGGAGAAATATCCCTTCTCATGTGCTAACTTAATTATCTCAGTTTGCATATCTCTTGGTACAACTATCAATTCACGACCTTCAACATATTTGTAAAGTATTTCGTTTTTATCGAAAAAGTCTGAATTGCTGTTTGTTTCAATCAGTGACCTTAGACTCTGAGTGTATTCATCCTCTTGCTGTGCCCTTTTTAATATTGCGGTTAGAGTATCGTTAGTAATTATTGCGACTGGATATCTGCTAAGGGCATCCACATGTTGCATTCTCTGGCCGGAACGATGCACAATTTCATAATCAAACTCTTCCAGCAATAATGCCCATCGCTCTATACGAGTAACCAAATCCTTTTTGTCCATAGTCTTTTGAAACGCTGAGCAATCCGTTATGACTTTGAAATGATTTTCCATAAGGTAGGTACGAAATTTCTTTAAAGTGTTGACAACAGCAAGAACTTTAAGTTCATAGCTGCTATACTTCTCCTCTACCGGAGTAGTTTTCTTAGACATGTATTGAACAGGATGCAATTTTCCATCTTCTGCCTCTTGGATTAAGACGGCTCTGTAGACTTGTTGACATGCGTCCGTGTGCAATTCGGTTGTTTTTCCCTGCTGGAAAATACTTAATACTGGACTTTCAGTCAACAATTGCTTGAGCTTTTCAAATGCTTCTATTTGAGGTCGTTCAAAGACAAATCGATTGTCATTTCTAATTAGATCCCTCAAAGGTTTCGCTATCTTAGAGTATGACGGAATAAATTTTCGAAAATAGTCAGTGAGTCCTAAAAAGCTTTGGACTTGCTTGGCAGTCGTTCGTACAGGGAACTTCTTGACAGCTATCGTTTTTGCAACTGAAGGGCGCACCGTTCCATTTTCGACAACGTGGCCCAAAAAATTCCACCTTTCGTTTTAAAAACTGACATTTTTCAAACTTGATCTCCAACCCATATCTGGATGCGACCTCAAACACCTTCTTTAGTTTTTCCATACCTTCTACCTCATCTTTAGCTGGAACGATCAAATCGTCAAATTAAATTATTACCGATGCCTTTTCGCATTAATTCCCTAAAAATGATGTACACATATCTTTGGAATACGCTTGGACTTGTACTGAGACCAAAGGTACCTTATTAAATTCGAACTGCCCGTCCAGTACAACAAAGGAGGTGAAATGCCTGCAATCCTCGTTTACGTCGACATGAAAAAAACCATTTTTCAAGTCTAACGTGGAATACACTTTGGCGTCTTGCAGCCTATCCAATACGTCCTCTATCAGTGGCAAGGGGAAGCGACCCTTGATTAGTTTTCAGTTCAGTTTCCTATAGTCAATGCATAGTCTGTCGGTACCGTCTTTCTTCTTGACTAACACGATTGGACTTGCATATTCAGAAGAGCTTGGTCTCACGATTCCCTTGTCCAACCATTCATCGATCTGCTTGTTGACGGTCTGATTCTCCAGAAACGGAAAACGGCGTGCTGTTTGGTAAACTGGTATATCATCCTTCAGGATAATTCTCATGGACACATTTGTCGTTTCGGTCTTCTTAGGTGTATAGCTGTTGATTAGTTCAGAGAGTTCCTTTCTTATTCGAGGATTGATAACATGTTTAACTTCGATTTCGTCTTCAGTTCTTGCTTCATAAACCTGTGTATTCACAAACCACACCTTCTCTTCGTGTTTACGGAAATGAACACCTTTTTTATCAAAGGCAACAAAAGCTTGTTCCAAAATGTCCGTTCCTATCACTAACTGGAACTCCAAATGCAGCGCAGGCACGACATGCCATATTACGGAATATTTCTCTCCATCCAATTTGATTTCTCGTTGGAACGATCCTTTTGTTTTGACTTCGTACTTTCCTAATCCAGATAACACGACAATGTCCTTCGAGAGCTTCGATTGCTCGATGATTCCTTTGCTTACATCTTCACGAATGAACGAAACTGAGCTTCCAGTGTCGATTAGAGCCTCAAAAGTCTTGTTTCCGATTGTTATTTTCCTGGTCTTAATTCTGTCTTGCTGAATTCGAGAACATATCTGGACCGGAAAGCCTGAAGATTTATTGATTTTCGTACCCTTGTTGCGCTTTGTACAATCTACGGCATAGTGACCTGGTCCCCTGCAGTAGCTACATGTTACCTGTTTAACTCTTTTATCGTAAGTTCTCGTCGATTGAAAGCATTTTCTATCATTCCAATTATTTCCAAGGTGAAAACGTTCTTGCCTTTGAGAACAATTATCGTTATTGTTCGATCTTTTAGCAAATGAGTTTAATTGCTTTGGCCCTATAGTTCTTCGGATGTCCTCATAATCTTCAAATTTTTTCGCTAGCTCAATAGATGAGTTAATAGTAGACCATTCGTCCAAAAACTGTTCCTTAAAATCACGCGGCGCCCTCTTCTTCATTTGATCGGCTATGATTAATTCTCGTAATTGGTCGTAGGTGTTAACTTTTAAGCCCAAAGTCCATCCATCAAAATACGTCTGTAAGTCGTGTTGAAAATCCTGCCATGTTCGTTCATCGGACTTTTGGTGAAACAAAAATAACTGACAAAATATTTTTCAGGAGATAATTTAAATCTTTGTAAGAGCAAATCCTTTACACGATCGTAATCATTACACTTATCAGTTGGTTCTCTTGCGATCAGATGGGCAATTTCGACGGGTATTAAACCTATAAGTTTTTGAACCCAATCTTTTTTCGGTAAGAAAGTTAATTCTGCATGTCGCTCAAATAAGGTAAGATTCAATCCAATATCTTCCTTCATATAAACTTATGAAAAGTTTCGTGAATCAGTTTATTCGATGTTTGAACGTTTTCGGCGTTGTTCGGCATACCGGCAGTCTGTGGCGCTTGTATTCGCAACTTCTCTAATTCGTATACTCCCGTCTTTCTCTCTCATCCTTTCGCATATCCTCTCTCTCCCTCTCAGCCCTTTCTCTCTCTCTCTCAGCCCTTTCTCTCTCTTCTCTTTTTGTACGTTCCTCCACTATGCTATCAAGCATCTTTTTAACATCTTCTTCAACGTAATCTGGGCTTTTTACGATCAGCTCCTTTAACTTCAATTTTGTGATACCTGCTTCGATAGTAAGATCCAAATCCTTGGCGAGTGACACCAAATCCTCTTTCTTTTTCACGAGTAAGAATGCCATTTTTATACTCAGAATGGTGACCCAGAGAACAAATTAAATTTTTACCGAAGTTAAATGAGACAAAACTATTAAAATGACACGCAAAAAGTTTACTCGCCTAAACAGAAACAAAAGATTATTTAAATAAGATGCAATTATCAATTATAAAAATAAATATAGACAAAAATGGACTTTTTAAAGAATTCCCGGAACCTAAATCCTTTTGCAAAACACAACATTATTACAGTTAATATCAATTTTTTATTTGTTATTTAAGAAAACGACGCGTTCCTCTCATTTATCGAAAATAGATTACTAAGAAAAAACACGGAAAGTACTCAGTTATTAATCCAAAACTAAAAGAATATCAAATATCCATGTCTGCAATTAAACCAATAATAGTACCTAGTACTTCAAAATTCAATTTCAGATTCACAGAACAGGAAATATTCACACAAAATCATTTATTTAATTTTCGCCTATTACTCACACAATACCAAAAAAAGTATACCAGCGCAATTCAATGTAATTCTGAAGACACCTTACTATGACCTCAATGACACAGGAAATCTTGTTTCGTGTTGATAACTCGCAATTCAATGCAGTTCCAAAGGTTCTCTCGTCAGTGTTGATCTCAATGATCAAGGTAATCCCGTTCAATTCGTTCAGTATCTCGTTGAGTCGCTGGGCTTCCAGTTTTGGTTGACTCTAGCTGACGTGGAAATTCGCCAAGTTTCTGTGCCTCTAACCAAGTCAATGAACCCCCTCCTCCTGTTGACGGTTCTCGCTGAAGTATCTCCGCATCGCTCGCAGAATCTCCATATCGCTCGTAAGACTTCCGTATCGCTGGTAAAATTTCTTATCCAGCTGAAGTCTTCGCCGGGTCTCTATTCGATGTAAGGCAAGGTCTATGTACCACTCAGAAAATTAAAAATCGATGAGGAGGTAAAACTTTTAAAAAATGCTCTTAGAAAAAACTTTGAATAGTTTAAAATTCTCGGTCGAACCCCCAATTTGTGGGGCGGCGTCTAGGGGAAGAGAAGGTGAAAGATTTGAAAATGTTAAAATGAAAGCACGCAGAGTTAAAATAACCTAATTTGTAAAAGCACAATAAAACATTTACTATCTACAAGGGAGTTTCAAATAATTCAAGCACCATACCAATTCCGAAAACACGTCCTCTTTCTCAAACAACGGAGACCGATTTCCTCTGACCTGCCTTCGTTCAAGCTTTGGTGCAACTCACGGTTTCTTTTCTGTACCCGTACGCTGACCTCACCGTATCCTTTAGCTAAAGCTCGTGGTTCTATTGGTGGTGCCATCCTCTTGCATTAAAATCAAAGAAATAAAGGCACTCTTTTCCTGTACATACA
Source organism: Trichonephila clavata (assembly GCA_019973975.1). Taxonomy (NCBI): domain Eukaryota; kingdom Metazoa; phylum Arthropoda; class Arachnida; order Araneae; family Nephilidae; genus Trichonephila; species Trichonephila clavata. Next base: position 2,863 of record BMAO01037491.1, on the reverse strand, counting down.
TATACATTTTACAACAGCACCCTCGCGTAAATTATGCACAGCCCTACACAATTTGCAGTCCATGCTACCCCTTAACTCAATGGCACTTCAGTGTATTTAGCTAAGTACTAAACTTTAAAACAACTGTAAGAATAACGCATTTCAAATACAAAGTGTTTGTAATTTATAAATTTAAATAATTTTATAACTGACATTGAATTGATAGGCATAATAAATTCATATCCCAAGCATATGAATTTCCTACCAAGACATGATGTTGAAATAAAGCAAAACTGGCTTTCTGATACAATTACATATAACTTAGGTGTTAGCATTACACTCTAATTAGCATATCACATTTTATTTTGTGATAAGTTTTGTAGCTATAGTTTTCACTCAGAATATTTCCCTTAAGTATATTGTCAGAATCTCTCATTTCCTATGTCTTTAACATGAAACATTTTTAAAGATTTTGCTGGCTTATGAACTTAGTGCTTGCTAATATTTTTCAGAATAAAGCAAATAACTAGTTAAACTAAATAACAAATTAACTAGAACAAAGTTCATGATTATATTTATTTTAAATAGCGACTTGCATTCTGATATTAAGATATATTTGAACACCTTTCTCCAAATATAATGAGATGGTATTTTGATAATTATTCAACTATATAACAAATATTTGACATTGTTTTAATTACTATATTTTTATGCGTAGTCAAATAATCATACCATTATCTACAGTTAGGTTTGTTGTACTTGTTTATCTCTAACACACAGGACATATTTTTTAAATTACTTGAAGTCCTTAACAAATTACTGAAATCTTAAACTTTGTTTAATCAATTGTACTTTTAACTAGGCATATCTTTTTTTCAGAAAAGTTTTCTTTTTTAATTCTGTCTTAAAATTGTTAAGAAATTTCTGAGTTATTTTTAAATACACAAAATAAAAAAATAAATTAAAATTGCACAAAACAACATAAACACGTTGTCATGTAGTCAAAAAAGTGTAATGTTGCCAACCGACTAAGTAAAAAGTTGTGCCCACAACGCTAGCCTCATCTCCGTCAAAATCGATGTTATGTTAGCACTTGCTCCAAGGTAGTCTGAGATGCAGGACCATAAATGTTGAAATGCGATGTCAGACATAGGTCTAAGAAATTTAAATGAAAGGTACTGTTCTACCATGAAGTCTCAAACCCCAGATGATCTTACAGGTTGTTGATTAACTGGCAGGTCCCCCAAATGGGACTGTTCAGACTAATCCTGGACTTCTCTGGTAAGCTTGTCTATAGAACAATAAAACTATGTAGAGGTATACGGATTTTCTTCCTCTTGTCCAGTTGTTCTCAACTGCTTCTCTAATGGTGCACCAGCACCCCTGATAAAAACAAAATTGTGACGAATAGCATTGAAAGATTATTCCAAAATATTCCTAAAGAGTATTTTTACATCAAACTATTCTTAAGAAATTATGGTACTTTATACATAGAAATAGTAACTGAATTAGTATATAAATTTCTGATTTCAAAAATAGTTACCACTTTGCTATAAATTCAATGCATAGGAATATCAGAAATACATAAGAATAACGAGTACATTTGTAATTAAAATGCTAACACTACATTTGGTGCTTGAATTTTTTCTTCCTTATTAAAATGTATTGAATTTTTTAATTCTAATAAAACAATAATGCTCATTATACTCCAAATCTTAAGACATTTGCTTCTCTCTAAAGATAATAATTCATACAATACCGCCATCAAGACACCTGAAATGTATCCTTTGCCCATAGTAATAGGCCCAAGAAACGGAAAATATTTGATCAGTTCTGAGATTTAATTCAATAACTTCCTAGAACAAAAGACAGGCCAATCAACTATGACTCCAAGTCGATTAATAGCCTTGCGGGATTCGAAATGTTTCCTGCACAGATGTAAGCCTAAAGTACCGGGAAAAATTAGAGAGAAAGAAGAAAAATTTAAAAACTAGAGACACTGTATTTTTTAGATGTATTAGAAACTTTCATCACGACCAGATGGTGCTTCAGGAAAAAGGTTATAACTAAGTGGAAGTTTTGAGTAGAAATTTTGAGAATCATATATATTGCTCTAACCTGCACCTGTTCTTCTAAACCTGTGCAGTCTGATCGAAACTTTGTAATATCGGCTGTGTGTGGATCATTAATATTCTTAAATTTCCTCTTTCTAAAATGAGCTTTCTGCTTTAAAAGAGATTTTGTTTGCATTCAAATAGGGGGAAAATTAGCATATTGGAATGGTATATAGATCTAATCATGAAATCATTTGAATGCTCTTCGGTTATCGTATTTCTTTCACACGCATAGGCGAATACAGAAATATATTTTACGCTTTTGTGGTAAATTAATCAACTATAAAATAAAAATATTCCTATGACGCTAACAGTAGCTAAATCATGAGAGACATAAAATAATAAAAGAAAATAATACATAATTTACTCTCTTAACGTGCGTGATCGAGTTAATTTGAGAGGAGTCACATTTTATGCTGCTGTAATTTTCACTCTCGAATATAAGCAATTACCAGCTGCCCTCGTGATATTGACAGCGATCCGTCGATTTGATTTCGTAAATTTTGATAAAGTTTATAGTAAATAAGATAAAATTATTTTTTAAAAAATTATTCTTTCATTTGATAGACATCATATTTGAACTCGAGTTTGAAAAATGAGGAGAAAAATTGAGTTTCTCAAGAAGCAAATTAGTAGGCCCTGGGTGAACCAAAAACTCTTCTAGAACTCTACAAAAAGAAAAAGGGGATGTTTTTAGTTTTGTTCAATAATATCAAAAGCAGCTGAATACTGCGCTGTGTTATCACTAAAGGATAAACAATACGTAATAA
>BMAO01037490.1:0-21573 GCA_019973975.1 Trichonephila clavata | reverse complement strand
AATAAAGCATTTTCATCTAAAGTTAGTTTCGTAATTATAGTCAGTAGAAGACTTAGTCTGCGTGCTGTCAGCCAATCTTTAAATATTTCCGTATACAATTACTAACAGCTTATCTTCAGGCGGTCACTCCAAATTGTCTTGGTGGTCCACTGGTCGATCGCTATCGACGTAATATCTACCCCGGCTGTATGGTATCCAAGTAAAAATTTTCAGAATTTTTTTCAAACTAATTTTAAAAAGTTGGAATCTCATGTAAATGAATAAAATACATTGAATAATATAATCGATTCATATACGAATATTGCCTATTGCTTTCGTTTTATATGGTCAGATAAGTAGTCTTTAAACAAAAACTACAGAGACGCTATTTTAAAACGTGTTGGTACTTTTTATTTTCTTTTTAGCGCGTTTTTCACGTAGTGTAAAAAGAAAGCGCTATTAGGACGCAAATTTCTTCTTCGTTCCATATTTTGTCGTACCTTTTTCTCAGCCAATAATTAACCGATTGACCTCGGGTTTTCGGCATTTGGTCGCATTTGTACCCTAGATGAGCCGAATCATATTTAAATTTAATAATTTAAAATTAAAAAAATTTTTTTTTAAAGTATAGTACACTACTTTTTGTTAGTAAAAAGTTCATTAGTTGCATTATTGTAGAATACAACATTTGAAAAACGCACTAAAATTGCTTGGCCATGCCAATGATTGATATCTTGGCATGTTTCTGTTTGAGAATGTGCTCCGTGGTCAGTCCACGCTGTCGTACACAGGTGAAAAGAACCTTAATATTTCTTACAGAAATGTCCCTTTTTCATATGCTTATAATATTTTAAACATTTTACACTTTTTTGAAGCCCCATTCGTTAAAAAAATGCGTAAGAGATTCGAATTATTTTATTTTAATTTCGAAGAATTAATTCATTTGAAAATTGTTCATATTTTCAGCCCACGAGATTAAGTCAACATTGAGACCCTTAAAGACAATATAAAACGAACGGTCTACTTTGTATAGAACATCGGTGATTGTTATGTCTGAAGTTGAAAACAGGTATACGGAATGGCCATGTGTGGGTATAAAAAGTAATCTATGTTTTTAGCGCGTTTTTCGCGTAGGGTAAAAAAAGCGCCATCAGGACGCAAATTTCGTCTTCGTCCTCGTTCCATATTTTGTCGTAGCTTTTTCTCAGCCAATAAGCAACCAATTGACCTCGGGTTTTTCGGCATTGGGTCTCATTTTGCCCTAGATGAGCCGAATCATATTTAAATTTAATAATTTTAAAAAAAGTTTTTTAAAAAATTTTTTTTAAAGTATAGTACACTACTTTCTGTTGTAAAAAGTTTATTAGTTGCATTATTGTAAAATACAACATGTGAAAAACGCGCTAAAATTACTTGGCCATGCCAATGATTGATATCTTGTTTTATTTCAGACAAGATACGTAAGTAATTTCGATGTACTGTAGATCAGTGCTTCCCCAACCTTTTTTATTGCCGCGGACCGGTCAACGTTTGATAATTTTACCGTGGCCCACTTAGTAAGGGTACTCTTATTGTTTATATTTTAGATTGTTTTGATTTAATAATTTTAATTTAATTGTATATAAATGTAACTTCAGTACAAAACAGTTACATCAAAAAATGGAAATAAGTTATTTAATATGGAATATACAGTGATTTCCATGGGAAGTCGTACAAATCAAAGAGAAATACGCCACACTAAATAAATAGAAATAATTAAATGTTCATTGGGTGTGTCCATTGATCATTGTCCAACTGTCCATTTGATCCACGGACCGGTACCGGTTTGTAGCACGGGGATTGAGGACCACTGCTGTAGATGAATGAACACCCTCCCCTCCAACACACACGCAGGTCAGGTTATTATTTGAGAATATAAAATAATACATTCACCTCATTCAAGAAAAAAGACTTCCAAATATATCGTTGAAAAACTGAAATGTATTTAGTTATAAAACTATGTCTCTCTTAGCATTATTTCTTATGAATGAATTTCTTCAAATTTAACTCTTTTGTCTGTAAAGGCTGTAATTAAGACTGAGTCTCAAATTCCTCCCAAAAGTACCTTAGAAATTATGGTATGATATACAACCTTCATCCCTTGGCCGTCATTCGAAATTACAAGGTGTGTCGCGAATAGCCTTCATTGTTCTAAAATAACATTAATTCACAAATAAATAAATGGATAAAATAATAATAATAAATAAAAAAAATAAAAAAGGTTAAGAAATGTTTTTCATATTTGTGAAATTTTCTTCTATATCTTTCAATGTTTTTCTTTTGGAAGAGGATTTGTTACTTTAAGGAATCCGGCTACCTTAAAATTGTGAATTTTACCAAAAATTGACAATTTTTTTTATGATTTTATTTTATTGGCCATTTTATTATTTTGTAAAAATACCAAATTTATTATTTTCCGTTCTCTAGAACAAAAACTACAAGTGTTTTAGTAAAATTAGATACCATTACTTTAAGCGAGATATATGTCATACTTTAAAACGCGTTTTACTCCAAATGTGTTTTCTTTTAAATGCTCAAACGGCGCCAGCGATTGCTCAAACAGTTTTGAAAATAATTAACTGAAATTTTTGTGTGTGTTCTGTATAATAGTAGAAGTGCTTTAACCTTCAGATTTAGCAATCACTGTTTTATTACAAAATTTACAGTCCTTTATGTGAATATAATCACTGATTTTTTAAGCAATTTCATATAATAACTCACATAAAGTGCTCTAGTTTTTGTAAAAATTAAAATATTTCTTATCCTAAAAGTCATTTAAAAATGAATAATATAGCAACATATCAGAATTGAAAAACTGAAATTTATTTATAAACTTTTGGTACAGAATGGGCCTCGTTTATGCTATTTTTTTGTAAATTTTTACCCATTTTAGAAATAATAATTCTTTTTCCTCTTCTTAATTTTAGCATATTTTTCTTAAAATGTACTAAACAAATCTATAAACAACAAAAAAATCACCATATTTCCATTTTTTAAAAAAAAGTTGTTGCAAGTAGTCGGATACCTTAATACGCCTATCCCTTTTAACACTTTAGTTCATGGCACTCATGCAAATCATACGCATGGGATATTTGTATCGCAATTTTAAAAACATTGGTTTCGATGAGACTGGAAATTCCAAATTGCTTTGTCCAATTGGAAAGCATATCTAATTTGAAGTTAAGAAATAGTATCGTTCCCACCGAACCTGAAAAATTTTATTCTGCTCTAAAAAAAATGTAGGCCTTTTTTGTACAATTTAAAATAAATTTGCTATTCATTGAATAAAATAAAATGATGCTACAAAATGCGGAAAAACTCAAACAATTTTTTAAGTATATATTGTGCAAAAAAATTTCATAACTTTATTTTTTCAAAACAGAAAACTTCGGCTCACTTCAAATTTCTATTAATAATTTGACCAAGAATATTTTCAGTTTCCTTATTTATCTCAAACTATAAATAAAAATAGAATAGTTTACCTATTTCATTAACGCAATGGGATAAAAACTAAATTTAAAGACAAAATTATTGCTGTTTAAGTACATACTTTTAAATTATATAAATATTATTGGTATATAATTAGAATTTCTGAAATAAAAAACACTGTTCCAAAAAATCAGTGAAATTCGTTTACACATAATTTTTTACCATTTTTTTTTTTAATTTTGAGATTTTAATTTAAAATATAACATGCAAGAGATTGTTCATGCAATGATTGTCAAGGTATCCAATTGTTTATGAAGGATTCGCGCGTTCCTTTCAAACTCAAATTTTTAAAAAAAATGTTGGAAAAAAAAAGAAAACATATAATTTTATGTTTAAGGCTATATGGATGTTTTTCCTCGTTTAAAGAAAGTTTGCTTCATCTAAATCCATGACAATTAATGAAAGATATTAAAGTTTTAAATTTAGAGTCAATTTTTCAACAATAGGATCAAACTTTGAGGTTTTGATGTAATATTTTTAGTTATAGTTTCATATTATAAGAACTCATTAACTTTGTTTAATTTATTGTTTTAGTTTTTTTTACTCTTCTTTCCAAAAATACATAACAGATATTGATATCTTAATAAAGTGAAAGCCTTATTAAGTAGATCATACAATACGACAAAACATACAGAAGAAAATAGAGCTGAATTAGTTGTTTATTACTTAGAATTTTTTCGATCCGTAGTATATATAAATATATTTTATAGTTCTAACAAATTATAACACGAATGCACATCTTGAAATACGCTTACTTCAAGAAGCATACGATATCGCATACTTCATACATTTAAATCAATTTTTTAGTTTAAATCGACAATATTGACAAAAGTTATGTCCAGTTGTTTTTTTAATTGTTTTCTCTTCTTTGTCTCGCTATCTTAAAATGATCGTTTTTTATTATCTAAAAAAAGTTATTTAATTTTTATTTCAAATATAAATTTAATAAATCTGATTTTTAAACAACATAGTTTACATTTAAAATACAAATTTTTACTTGATATGTAATTATAAAGTACAACTATTGCCCCTTTTTTATATTATTTGTGCATTCCAATATCTATGCATGTACACGTAAATCCATAAAAAATGTTAACAATTTGTTTCTGATTAGTTTCCAAACAAGACCACGGAATCATTGCTTGTATATTATTTTAATTTTTTCGTTTAATATGAATGAGATTCGCAAGTCCTTCAGACGGTTTCTGTAAATTTAAATGAATCATTTATACAAGGAATTTATGTAATTATATATCTCATATAAAATGTATCTCCAATCGTTTATTATCTTTGCTATTATTTGCTTATCTAAGCTTTAATTTCACCTATTCCCCTTCTTTCTTACGAAAGCGGTTAGAAATACATTATGAGTCGATTTAACAAACTTTTACATCGTTTTGCATTAGAAATAAGTACACCTAATAGAAATTATGTATTTTGTTATGTGCTTCAATTTTTATAATATAATTCTCTTGCATTCCTATTTTTTAAAATTAGGTTTCACTTATTACAAAATTCTAAATTTATAAGTGTTTTAAGAAACTCAATGCATATAAGATAATTTTACTTCAATTTATAATAATTTACGTTACACAAATAGTTATTTCTCAAACACATAAATCATTATTTTTGAATCAATTCCCCTTTAGTAAATTCAAGGTAATTATGCTTGGTTAGAGGCTTTATTTAGGATAGGGGATCACAAAAATAAATGTGATTTATTCTTTTCTCGATAACAAACTTCAAATTCATAAGATAAATTCATATTTGCATTGAAATATTTAATTTTCTTACATATTTATTATTAACCAAATACAAACTTTTTTACTTATTATAATATATCTATATGAACAGAAGCATTGATGAATATATAGCTGATTATTAAAAAAAATCCTATAAGAACCAGACATTAGATTAAAACTATATGATTAAAATGTAATGTTTTTAGATTCTCTCTTTTAATATTTATGGTTACTCTTTAATTATAAACTCTTTTATTTTAAAAATTCGCTACACACACATTTGATACCTTTCTTCCCAATAAATATGTATAAGAATTAGGTCGTATAATTCGAAAGCATCTCGAAATTCAAAAGCGTTTGAAAACATTTTAAATGTTCCAGGGATCAAAAACAGTTTGTAGTAAAGTATAAGAGTTTAATGGTTCTTTTTATTCCTGGCAATATGTCCAAAACTCTCAACATGAATGATATCATAAAAATAAATCTCATTTTCAGGAAATAATTAAATATAAGTGAAGCAAATGGAATATAATTTTTTTATTTCTAATGGGACTGCATATTGGTGTTTTACAATTGTAGACCTAGTATATTACCCGGGAACTGGTTTCTCCTTTTTAGTGCAGCACTATATAGGCGGTATACCAATCGCCGCAAATAATTTTGATGCCCAGTTTCTTCTCTAGAGGGAGTCATCTGAGAACCGACGATGCGAAACCGTACTAGAAATCTAATTTTTCTGAGAGCACCCAAGCCAAATGGGCACTCAAAGGATCTTTTACATGGCGTAAATATCCCCATGGACGCTGTTGATATTTTGCATCATGAAAATCCACCGACTTAGGCCGGGATTGAAGCCACAAACTTGGATGTACAACTACGTCACACAGCCGGCAAATAAGTTAAACAAATTAAATTTTTTCAAATCCGGACTAAGAGTGAATTTCAATTTCAATTTGATTTAAGCTACTACATTAATGACCGTCAATAATAATAAGATACAATACCTTCTATTGTGTTAAATGTTCATGGTAGCCGAATAGAGTAACGGTCGCGAACTCGTGGTTTAGCATTATTTTGTTGAAACGTATATTAGTCCATAGTGACCTAAAATTCACCGTGTATAACGGCTGATATGCGTTAAATTTATCGAAGCGTAATGTTTCATGAAAGCATGGCGTTGTGTAGAAGTATGTAAAGTAGGATGTTAGAGTTCACTGTAGTTTTTGCTACTTACCCGTGATTCAAAGTTGCAAAGTTCATCATCTCAACAGTGAAGTCATTCCATATAGACAATGGTAAGCTCATTCTAAATTAAAATCATGTAACAGGACTCTTTTTGCAAATCTCTTATATGAGATTGGATCGCATTTTGTTGCATAGAGGTAAAGTACATTAAAACAATGAATCATTTATTTGTTTTGCATGTTACTTGTACAAGCAAAAATTTAAATGCACTTTTCCCCTCTTATCCTGTATTTTTCTCCAGCTTTGGATTTTTACATAAAATAAATCAAGAACGATTGAATATGGGAGTGATTGTTCCCGGAGAGCCGCCTTGGAGCTCTAGACTCTTCAAGGTGAGCTCGGCTCCATTGGGCCTTCTCCTATACCCTACGTCAGCGTCTCCAAACTGTGGGGCGCGGCCCCTAAAAGGAACATGATAACTCTACGAGAGGGGTGCGAGCATATTGAAAAGTCGGAAACAAGAGATTATTTTAAAAACTTATTAATTTACTGAATACACATTCATACTGATATAATACAAAAAAATACGTTGTGCAGTACTGGTACATTTATAATTAATTTAACAATACTAAGTTAAGAACAAGCTTAATAATTACCAGTGACCTCATGGGCTTGTCATATATAAAATTATATACAAAATGTAACACTTATTTTGATAACTTGTACGGTATAATAATTAATCCCTTAACTGCAGATTAAAAGTAACACGATTCGCACCCGAAGGCCACCGTTTTCAAAGTATATGTGCGTGCATATGTGAAGTATTGGAGGGAGAGAGAAGTAATTTTTTTTATCAAATCCTCTGAATAAGCAAATCCTTCGCAAACACGGTCAAGTTCCTTTTATTGCATGCATTTGGAATAATTTTGTGGATAGCACTACAGAGAAAAGACCGTACTTCGTACAGACGCATAAATACGTCCGGGGCAATTAACACTTTGACTGAGCGAGACGTTTACATACACAGGTAGCACTTAAAAGATTGAAGTCGTATTTCAGCTTTAGTATCAAAGTATGGTATTTTTGAATTCATATATTATATTTATGTGGAGGGGGAGCGATGAAAATTATGATAGAGTATTGGGGTCGCAAGTACTGATAGCTTGAGAAGTACTGCGCAACGTGCAGTTTCAAAGTGCGACGGTCAGTCAATGTACATACATAACAGTCAATGACATAACAGTCAATGTAAACCAGTCAATGTACATACATAATATATAATCAATTTGATACATATTTCTTTTAACTTCCCTCCAGACTGCTATGGCGGAGAAATTTAAGTACAAACATTAGAAGATGGGCGGTTTACTCTTCAGAATTGATTTAATTATATAAACTAACTTTGGGACATGAAAGTGAACCCTTTGAAAGAATTGTAACAAAAGAGAACTAAAAAATCATTTTTGATGAAATATGGAATAAAAGAGCAAATCTTTCAACTTAAATATGTAGCGCTCAAATGTTAATGAACATTTAGTTCAATTTGCTCAACATACTATTTTGTATTGATGTCACTGTATAACTACGTAATGAACTACAGGAAACAGATGTCTCAATTTCCGATCAAGTCAAGGGATGTGTGTGTGTGTGAACTCCATTTGAGCTAATCTCTCTCTATTATATATATAAGAGAAAAGCGACTCATTCATCACGAAACTTCCGGTACTATAAGATCTACAGACTTGAAATTCAACTATTATGTTTCTTTTATTGAAAGCTATCCATTAAAAACCGATTTGTGGAAATCGACTCCCAAGGAGGGGGGGGGGAGGGTTATGGAAGTGTTTTTACATTAGAAAAATTCCCATTTTTGAACTAATAGACATGTAGAATTTGAAACCTGATAGGCATGTTTCTTTTGATGCGTAATGATCTGTTAAGAATGGGTTTTGTGGAAATCGGAGGAGGTGAGTTAAATCAGTTTCCTGACGATGCGAACCTGTAATTTTGACGCCCAGCGAACCTGCTCTAGGATTTAAATTTGCGGAGAGCACCCAAGCCAAACAGACACTCTAGGGATCTTTTACATGCCGTATAATCATACGACATGGTCGCTGTCGATTTTCTGCATCATGAAAATCCACCGACTTGGGTCAGGGTCGAACTCGCAACCTTAGGTGCAGAAGGCTAGCGATAAACCAACCGCGCCACCAAGCAGGCTATGAACAGATTGTCAACTTATTTCTCCAGTTGTCCTTATTCATTTATGTTTTCAAGAAACGAAATCTTTATGAGTAGGAATAATCTTCGATTGTAGGTCCCACGTTTTATAATTTATATCAATATTTTCTGCTATCCCAACGATTCATCATTAAATTTAACAGAATCAACCATAGAGGATTCATAAGCATTCGAGGTAAACACAGACTCAGCAACTTTTTATTTTGAATGATTGCTCCTTCTTTATCAGGCGTCTTCTTCCAAGCTAATTTTTATTCATAAAGACACCCCTTGCGATGGTAGTTACTTACTCACTGAAGACAAATTGTTAGGACGAAATAGCCTTATCTGGGAGCGTTATTTTTACGATAGAACCTGATTTTTTTATCCTCTTTAAACTGCAATTTTTTCCCCCTCCTAAATATTTAAACTGAGCCGTTGGTTTCTTGAATCAATATTTACACACTGTGTTGCGTTAAAGACAACATTTGCCGATGATAAAACTTCCAATAAAAGACTAAAGAACACTTTTTGCTACCTTTGAAACTTAATAGCTGAGGGGAGTTTTGTTTTGTTTTTCAACGCTTTTATTTTTGGCGACGAAGAGAAGAACGAACTTTGATGGAATTTTTTCATTATTATTATTTCAAAAGCCCTATAAAAGACCCGCGATTTAGAGCATAAAAATCGTTTTTCTTGTTTGAAGAGCCTAGGAAAAGGAATTTAATAGTCCTTAATGAAGTGCTCCAGCTAACTGCTTTTTTAAAACTCTCTCGACTGGATATGTGTATTTTTTTCTCCTTTACTTCTGCTCGCGATGACTGTCAAATAACATCGTTTCGAGCGCTAATTACGGCAGAAGATCTTCTTGTGTATGTGTTTCGTATTTAAGGTCGTAAAAACTTTGGCACTTTGAAAGAGATCACGTATTAGAAACATTCTTTTGTCTCTCTGTTTAAGTTTCAAAAGCAGAGTATGAATGAGCTGGAGAAAAAAAATCTATTGAGTAAAAATGCAAACTAGGTAAGTCAAGAATACAGAGAAAAAAGGGATTAAAAAAGAGCGAAATAAAAAAATAATTTGTTAAGACTTAGTTTGGAAAAGTGAAACTTATGAAGAATTTTCATACCCAGAGAATGATAAATGCATGCGTTATTGAAATGCAACACAAAATTTATAAAAAGAATCCAATTTATAAATTCAGTTTCAATTTTAATTTACTTTGATTGTATTTCTACGCTTTAGTCCAGTGATGAATACTGTCAATTTAGTTGTTGTTGCCGTGTGTTTTTTTCCTGGGATACATATGAAACACGCGTAAAAGAACAGAAACATACAGTAAAAGAACAGAAGAATGCAGACATTTATTACAAACGATAATCTCAGCATAGAACAGAAGGCATGCGCTGCTTTCCATTCGAGACGGGAATCCGTTTCAGGCGAAGGTCCGACTTCTTTTACCGAAGAAGATACATCCATATCTTATTCGAGATTAGAGCCCACTCGTACTTACAATAAATTTACACGACTTTTCAAAAGCACTTCTGGTGGAAATAAGTTGGTGAAAATTTGGAGGCCAATTTTCATTAATACCTTCGAGTCAGTCTTAAGATCTTTCTTTCTCTGATAAATTTAATATAAAAAGGAGGATTATCTGATAAAAGGCCTTTTTCCTCTCAAAACCATGGAGATTTCAATGCATGTTAGATAAAACTAGGCATGAAATGCATGATATAAAATTAAAAAGTTTAAGTGACGTCCTAAACGTTTTGCGGATTTTTAAAATTATGTGATTGTTTGCCAGTAGATCTTTTATAACATTAGAGGATGTTAACTTAATTAAAATATAAAAAATATCACATTATTATCAATTTTTCTTTTGAAAATTTGATAATAATGTGATATTTTTACAGCCTATTTTTTCTTTACCAAAGCAATTTTAAATCTAGCTAAATAATAGCGTAGAATCACATGGAATGCTACGATTTCCAAGAATAGTAATTAAGAATATATCATTGATGTTATTAAACAAACCTAAAAGTCTGTGTGTGTTTCTTTTGTATAAAATTAAAAGTATGGGGAAATAAGCGAATGTCTAACAGGGCGTGAAATATTTGGAGCTGGGGGTGCCTATTAGTTGCTTTATATTCTTAACTTATTGTTCTAATCTTTGATTATTCCCATCATATTGAGACTAATTTCATCGAAAGAAAATATAAGTATACTGTATTTAATGTTTGAGAAATAAAAGGTTATATATATATTGTCGTTTAAAATTCTTAGTTAACAGTAACTAATATCGGTGGACAAAACCTGAGAATGAATCTTATTTTTATTGGTGAAAGCCAGGAGAGAGAGAGAGTTATACTAAAGTAGCGATATAAAGAACACAAGGGTTATTTGCGAGAGCCTCATAATTTTGAATCTCGTTCTAGTGACGAGAACGGAAGCCTGAGCTGGTACCCCATCTTCTAACTACCACACCAACGGGAGGACACCAAGCATCGACAGATTTAAGGTGCACCCATCCCTTCTATATGGCAGGTCTTCAGTGACATCAGGGCTTGAGCCCACAACACTTTGGCCACGAGTTCGTGACCATAACCACTAAGCTACCGCGGTCACATTAGTAACAAGATTCACATATTAATTTTATTGTACGTAGAACATAACAAGATCTATTTGAGAATGAATATTACCGGCACATACAAATATGTTGCAGTGAATTGTGAAAGAATAAATTGTGGCTTTTGGGAAATTTTGGACACGTCTAGAAAACATTCTTTAAATGATTTTACACGCAGAAGGTTTATTGAAAAGCTAAAAGAAGTGGAATAAATAACGAAATGTTCCCAGAAAATATTCAAAGTAACTTGAGGTGTCGTTTGCAACGTAGGGTGTCCTCTTAAGGCAGGTGAGCTGGGAATTTGTATTTTTTGTACTACGGCTAGGGATGAAAGGTATATCGTCCTAGCAGGAAAAAAAGGGACCATCGCACTTCAACAATTCAGGTGGCTAATGAACTTCGTGACACATCGCTAATTTATCGCAGTAAAATGGCTTTAAAACGTCAGGATTGCAAACACTGTGTATGTGCTGTGTGTGCTTGCTGTGTATGTGCCATTAGCAAGAAATAATTCACTTTCAATTATGTCGACAGCGACGAAATAGAGTTGGGAATTACTCAGCATGTGTTATTAAATAAGATTAAATTAAATTTCTTATGCTATCGGTTTCATTCTTGATTCAGTCTTAATATGCATAGACCACAAAATATCCGTGTCAAATATCTTGTCCACACAACATTATGATGAATGACCTAATGCAATGGCTTAACGGAGAATATTAGGATCTCCTGCAAAGTCAGGTTTTGGGCCCCAATCTACATCGTACGTACTTGGCGTCAGGCAGGCTTTACTCCCCCCTCCCCTACGATGCAGGTGTTGCAAGGATGTACGTTAGCCACTAAGCTTATGCACTATGTGTGAAGCTAGCTCGGACTGTGAAGGCTAATAGAGAGATATATGAAGCTTTGCTGCTTCACGTTTGTTTTTTCGAGCTGCTTTCGGCAAATATATTCGGTAATATGGGTGGCAACACGTATCATCGAACGTGCATTATTTACGAATCTTAGACAGTTAGGACATTCAACATCTCGTCTTTCACGTTCCAGACTTCATTTTCCTATATAATTCCTTTTAGTATGACAGCAAAAGTATATTTTACAAAAAAAAAATTTTTTTATCAACTGATCACAAATAAATTTATTTCATGAGTATGAGGTAGAAACAATTATAATTATTAACAAAACAATAACTTACCATGAATGATTTCTTTATTTCATTTTAGATCCCATAAAACAGATGCCGTACTTGAATGTACGACGTTAAAAACGTACACTGGTGGTACAACGAGAATATACAATGCTATATTCTTGCCCTACTTTCGTATGGAGAGAGCCAGGGGCACGCTACCTGCCCTCCAATGTCCGAGAAATCGACCATTACAATAGCACAGGCTTGATGGTCTGGGCAAGCATAACGTTGAATTGCCGCATACACCTCCTTGTCTTTAAAAAAGACACTGTTACTGTTGTGAGGCATAGGGATGAGGTCTTGGAGCCCCATGTTCGTCTTTTCATGGGTGCAGTTGGCCCTGATTTTATTTTAATAGATAAAACGAGAGGCACATATACCTAGCTCATCGGGTCGACAAATTTCTGGTAGGTGAGGATATTCGCCGAAGGGTTGGTCAATTATATCTCCAAGGCTCATGCAATTCGTATACAGCATGCCTGGGACGCTCTGGGGAAAGCAATTACAACTCGCAATTTCTCTCCGAGACCTATCCAAGGCTTGAAAACAAAGTTGCTGAACGAATGGGAGGAATTGCCACAGGAACTCATAAATTACCTTATTTCCGGTATAAAATCGCGGTGTGATGTCTGTTTATCTGAAAGAGCCAGAAACCCGATCATGCAATTTTTTTTTGGTTATATTCCACAACTGCTGTGTCATACCTTCCGTCTTCGATGAGTGTTACAAACATTTTGTGTATTTTAACTGTTTAACAGTTATTTTTTGCGTTATATTATCCCTATATACATACCAAATTTCATTAAAATCTGTCCAGTAGTTCTACAGATAATAGACAAAATCTAAAAAATTCTCTTAATTTTTAATATCAGTTTATTTTGTAAATAGCCTTTCGAAAATAGCAAAAGTTTAATAACAAAAATATGAAAAATACTTCAAAATTACTTTTTTTGTTCTACATTAAGATAAAAAAATTTTAATAAAAATTATTAGCATTAATATTTTTAAAAATATTGTACAAAGGTATTGTATAATTATACTTAAAATTTTTTTATAAAGTTCACGTTTACTTTGGGAAAAAAATAAGCGTAACTTTTTAACTTATCTACGATTTATCTTCATTATTCCTTGTATAGACAGCTCGTCCGCAGGGTTTAGGAGCTATTACGCGCTACTATCTTTGTAATTATGAGTCTGAGTCAAGTGATGACGAAGACATTTGAATTAATATATCCCATACTCTTAGGTTCCACATAGCATCATGTGGAACCTAAGATAACCTAATAATACTAGACCTCATGTCTAGTATTATTTAACATGCAGAAATCTGTATTATCCAGTGTAATGGTCTCTCTTTTAGTGTTATTACTACTCAACTACATACTCATTTGGAACGTTACTGCTTATGAGACTCATGACCTAAATAAATAAGAGGCGAATTACTTCATTTGATAGAACAGAAATCACTTCTCTTTTAATATTATCACTCTATGTAAGAGAAGTTCACATGGATAGCACAAGCGAGAATAGAATCTAAGATCTTCGGAAGCCACTGTAATAAACAAGTAATATAAATTTTATTTTCAAAGTCAATTCCTACTTAGGTCAATAAAGAAAATTTTTATTTTAGTTACTTTTTATTAAATAACTACAATATAACTATGAATATACATATGACAGAACCATAATATTAAATGGCAAAATAGAAAAAGCGATTTTCCTTGCAATTGCCCACTTTTCTTTCTATATATAGTGTTAGAATATTATTTTTGTTTGTTACTATGTATTCATTAATTAAAAAAAATAATGAACTAATATTCGAAAAAAACTGTATTAACATCAAAGTGTCATCCGCAACAAGTTTTGAAAAATGTATTTGAAATTGAATGGACGAATAAAAATAATTTATTTACCATTGAAAATTTGAACAAGATATATATATATATATATATATATATATATATAGTGTGAACTCTAATATTACAAATTGAAAATAGAAAGACCAACTTTAAATTTATCTCAGTCGAGAGATTAATTATTTCACGTAAAAGAAGTATGGTATGAATGAACTCTGATGAAAATATTCAAATATAATTCATAATAATAAAATATTTTATTATGAAACTACTTATATATTAATGGAATTATTTTTTTAAAATCGATATAATTTATAAATAGTTCCTCGTAATGGAAGCAATTCTGTTTGGAAGTAAGGCCTTCAGTATTTTTAAAAATGTATTTCTATTCCCTGCACAATACGTTTTTGTGTTGCTAATTTCACAAAACGTGCATCATTTTTAAAATTTTAATTTTAAATGATTTAAATTTAAATTGTGTGTTTTTATAAAATATTTGCAACAAAAAGTTATTTTTTTTGTCTTAATAAACGACAGTGAAATAATTATTTTCTTTTGTTGTATTCTTTTATGTATTTGGGAGAGTTGAAATGACAAGAGCTAAGAAGTTTTTCCTTTTTCCTTTTCCTTTTCCTTGCACGTCCTCAAAAGTAACCCATCATAATCTACTTTTGAATCATTCGAAATGTTTTTTTTAAAAAAAATTTTTTTTTTTGCTAATTTAAAAAAGATATTTTTATTTAGCTTCAAAATTCTTCGATTTAATACCCACAGATTTCCCAAAATACTGTTTGCCTTGGAGAAAAAGAATAAACCTTTCTGAGTTGTTGTTGTTGCTTATGCCACCTGTCTGACGTAGTCAGATCGAGACCCGCGAAATTCATCATGGTAAAGGGCTAGAGATACGTCTGTCATTAGCCTAAGCTTTGAGCCCATGAAGGTGACAGCACGATTTTGCTCACGATAGATGGCGACACCATTTGGACCCCTGATTTAACGAGCACGTGCTCCGTGTGCACTCGGCGAGTATTTGGTGGCATTGAGCATCACACCCAGGCCTTCCGGTTTGGCGTGCGATGCTCTAACCACTGGGCTACCCACGGCCCCCTTTCTGAGTAAATTAGGTCAGGTTTAGCTTTTCTTTGCAAATGAAATGAAGCACCATAAAGAGTGCTTTTATTACACTGCTGCTTGTAAAAAAATGCAACGCCATGAAGGAATCAGAATTAAATGAACTTTGCAGCAAATATCAATTATAGGATGTTACGTCAGTAAAGTTTCAGAGCCACCGCGCATGCGTGGCGTGTGCAGCGCCCTCTAAACTGATGCTGAAAGTGTATAAATAGCGGGTTGTAGTGGGACATTGAAAATAGTTAATGATTATTTCTTAGTGGCTAACGTTTAGTGAGACCTAAGCATGCCTCCAAGGCGAAATAAGGAGAAATTCGAACAACTTACGGAGTTCGAACGGGAGAGGATTATCGGCCTTCGAGAAGGAGGATTTTACTATCGTGTAATAGGAGCTCGTGTGCAGCAGAACAGTTCCAAAGAGATGCGAGTTTGGAAGCAGTGGACCGACGAACCCCGAACAACTTGGAAAAACTGGAAATGGACGACAGAAGGTGACGTCAGGCAGCGATGACCGACACCTGCTCCGCATGGCGGTAAATGACGGTACAGCTTCCTCCAGGCAGTTGGCAGCATGTTGGTCTACTGCTAAAGGTGTACTAATGCCGACTTTGTCAATTCGTCCATGTCTGCTGCACCGTGGATAACGGGCAAGAGTGCCTTTACACAGAATCCCCCTCACGGCAAACGATCTGCGTCTGCGTCTGCAATGGGCTCATGAGCACAGAGCCTGGAAAGCTGATTGGCACCAAGTTGTCTTTTCAGATGAATTACGCTTCAATTTGTGAGACCATGGTGGCCGCATTCGTTTTAAACGCTATGCCGGCGAACGCTGCTTTCCAGAGGGCGTTATCGAACGACATAGTAGCATAACACCCTGGTTTATGGTTTGGAGTGCGATTTCGTATCATGGACGATCCAATTTGCTACGAATTAAGGGTAATCTCAATAGCAACAGGTACGTCCGTGAAATGCTACACCCGAAAGTCGTTCCCTTCCTTCAAGGCATCCCTGGTGCTATCTTTCAGGAAGATAATTGTACGTCTACATGTTGCGAAGACTGTTCGAGACTTCTGTTCAGCCAAACACATGCAACTTCTTCCTTGGCCTGCTTATTAGCCTGATATATCACCTATTGAGCACGTGTGGGATTTGGTTGGTCGGCGTCTCGCTCGTGATCCGGGTCTTGCAAGTTCAAAAGACTAACTTTTGCTGCGCATACAAGCAATATGGAATTCTCTTCCATAAGCAGACATTCAAAATCTATTTGACTCCATGTCACGACTCCATACAGCACTTATTGAAGCGCGTGGTGGCTACACCAAATACCGATTTCGGACACTTAATATTTTTTTTCTTTGAAAATTTCGTCATTTATTTGTACTAATACAAGTTGCTTGTGCATTAAATTTCATTTAATTCTAATGATTCCTTCATGGTGTTGCATTTTTTACGAACAGCAGTATAGAATTAAAGAAAAAGAGCCGAATTTTTCTTTCTTTCTTTTTTTTTTTTTGTTTTTGTTGAAATGATACCTTTCGTTTAGTTAATGAAAATTATTTTTTAAACCAAAAAAGCATCTTCCACTCTTTAAATGCACTTAAAAAATCTTTTTTTCCCTTCAACTTTTCATAACTTACTGATGTTGCAAAATTGTTACTTTAAATGAGAAATTTGGATCATTAGAAATAGGGAAAAATTAATTACTAATTACAAATTCAATATATTTATTATTCGTACGTAAGGCTAAAAATATTAAATTAATAGGTAAATTGTGAGTATGCACCTACCTTACAACAGAATATATAAGTAATTAATTTTTGATGGACGATGATCGTCTAGCTGGAACTTCAGCGTATTGCAAACGAGTATTATAAAAAGACGTATAAGTTGAGAATAACTGTACGGCAGAGTTCATTCCATTTCTAAGGCGTAAATTCCACATTCGATATTTCGGTCGGAACGATGCTACTATTCTACGAAATCGACAGAAATCTGTAAGCTATAACCCTACCGAGTGACAAGATGGTAGTGGTCGAATGAGAGCGACGACACACTGGCCATCTGATGGGCATTACAATACCTGATGCTTCTTATCAACAATCCGATATATAGCTGGGGTCCCAATGGTTGCAATGATCATTGGTAGGCAATTAAGGGAACGAGGGCTGAGGTCACGGAAGCCATTACGCCGACTTTCCTCATCGTTGCACATCATCAGGCACGCTTGCATGGGTGCAAGGTACCTTCCACTTGAAACAAACTAGAGTACAATTGTTTTCAGCAATGATTCATGCTTCGTTTTGAACCCCGATGACCAATGAAGACGTGTCTGGAGACATCCAGGACAGCGGTGAGCGAGTATTATTTTCACGTATTGTAATAAAAATGCTTATTTCTCTTTTATCGGGGGAAACTATTTTTAATAAATCAGTACAGATTTTTGCTTTCGCCGAAACAGTCATAGTCACTCGATCATCCGATGCATTTAAACAGGCTTTCCTTTGTTTGGAACAGGAAGCGAATAAAATGCATCTTACCATAATCCAGAACAAAATCAAATTCATGTCAAGTACCTGTTTTAATGAACCTTATTTTTTAATAGGAGAATACAAATTTGAAGCTGTCAATGGTTTCGGATATTTAGGCTCTGAACTAATAAACACATTTTCAATGACATTACTCCCGGATCTTTTTATGAACTTCAAAAATATTTAAATCTAATTTTTCAACAGTAGAAAAACAAAGCTACTCATTTGCAAATCATTGATAAGGCCCATTCTCACATATGCTGTAGAAACGTGGGCAATGACCGAGAGAAACAAGGAGACTCTTACTATATTTAAAAGAAGAGTCCTTAAAAGTGTTTTAGGAGGTTATAAAATGTGATAATATTTTGAAAAAAAAAACTAATTTAGAAATTAATAAACTTTTTAAAGAACCAGATATTGTTAAGTTCATTGCAATAGAAAAGTTAAAATGAGCAGGATGCCTGATAAGATTAAACGGCAATCGAGTCTCATAAAAGATACCATATCATATGGTCAGTGGCGTACTGGAGAACATTTGCCCCCCCCCCCTGCAAAGTCAGGTTTTGGGCCCCCAAGTTGGATTTTACAAAGGATAGGTACTTGGCGGCAGTCAGGCATTGGACCCCCTAGAGCCCTGCCCTCCCCCACGATGCGGGGTTTGCGGGGGTGCACGTTACGCCACTGCATATGGTACTCGAAAAAGAGGAATACCAAAACTCAGGTGCGTCGATTGCCTATAAAAAGATCCGAAAACTATTAATGTACGAAACTGTAAAAGTCAGGCCAAGAATGGAACAGCCTGGAATGAAATTCTTAGGAAGGTCAAGCCCCACCCTGCCTTTAAGGAAGGAATGAAGGACTATATAAAGCTGCATAAAGGCTATTGGCGACGGACCTCGTAACCAGGCAGCTGTAATGCTCACCTTACTGTCCTTCGCAGCATAGTCAGAAAACCAGGGGTTGCAGCATGGATTTCTGTATCATTTGACAGTCCCCCTCCTTCTTTAGCTTTTATCAGTGACACCCTTACAGCACTGTGGTGTGTCGATGGAATTCTACGCTCCATTGACCTTTTTTCACGGATTCCTAGGCTTACATTTAAACAAGATATTGTCCAACCACATAAATCTAACTTCAAAGAGTTTGCTTTTGAAAAGCAAACAATAAGTAGAGGAAATATTTTTCCTGGTTAATAAGGTTTATGTTAATTAATTGTAGAAAAATAAAGTTGAATAAAAAGTACAAAATATGGGTATTTTTTTCTACAAAGTGTTTTTTCTCCCTCGCACGTTTCGGATAAAAAAAAGTATTATTTTTAATTTATAGGCTTAAATCTTTTTTTTTTTTTTTGTGCTTCTCATATCTCAAACTTTCTCATTTAGAACAAATATAAAAAGTAGACAAAAAGTAGCAAAATGTCTTCATGTTTCAAAGTTTTAAACAGGTTAACTTTGAACGCGGAAGGTATATGTATTTTTTCCTCCTTGTTATTTAAATTTGGCTCATCCTATTAAGCATGTGACAACCTCATGCGCAGACAAAGACAAAGAAATGAATAAAAATTTAAAGGTATATTATCAATAAATGGCTAACAAATGCACAATGATTGTTAAAATAAGTAATTTGGGGTCCCCTCCTCCTCCCTTTGCGGAAATAGTCTAGCATATCTCGATGAAAGGAGTGACATTTACTCCTTACATTTATCCTAAGCTATTCATGCGGTATATTCTGACAAAAATTTACAAATTGTTGCTCTAGATCTGGGACATTTTGTGGTGCCCGAATCTGACAAACTGTTGTATTATATTCCATAAATGATCGACTAGCGACAGTCTAGGTGTGATCTTTCTGGCAAAGAAAATATAAAAAGTAGCTCAAGAATATGCGATCCGTATAAGGGATAGCGTTATCTTGTTGGAAAATGGCGCAGTGATGACATGCAAAGAAAGGTAACGCAAAATGTTAATCGACGTATCGTTGAGATTCTGAAGTTATATGTAAGATAGAGGCGATCTCTGCTGCTGTAACAAACAGAACCCTATCAAAAGGGTTTGTAAAACTCTACAAATCAAAGGCTGATTTCGATCGCTGACCCCGATTCCTGAGCTCATGAATCCGACAGCTATCTGCTCCAATACTAAAAGAAGCTTCATTCCTGAACACCGTATGATATCAGTCTACTGGGGCAGCCTTGATCGGCTATGGCATCACTCCAGACGTTAAAAGGTTGGTTAAAGCAGACGTCTGAAAAGCCATTGCGTCAAAAAGGCTGCATAACATTAAATAGAGATTAATGATGACATTAAGATAATTCATCCGATCTTGCTTCGCATTCGAGCACGCACCTGGACCCTCCAGAATCTTCATTGAACTAATGATTGCTGTGCCACACCTTTACAAAATCGTATGCATGCGGAGGCGTATTACTCTGCATGACCAGTCAACTTCATCCATCCAGACAATGCCATTACGTTTGAAGTCATCAGTTATTTACAAGGTCTTCGATAATGTCATAATGATATAACTGACAATATCTCAACCAACACACTGATAACAACAACAAAATGATAAGCAATCCAGAACTATTAACTTTTTCAATACAATTCTAATTGCTTAGTAGAAGAGGGCACTGTGATCAAAGCCAATATTCCCCGGTCCTTGAAAATTTAATCACTTACTTACTCGATGTTAGGAGTTTGAAAAATTTCGACATGATCGGGCCACGCCGTTAGTGGCCAAGGTAACGAACTCATGACTGGCGTTTTATGAGTTTGAGCCTATAGCCGCTGAAACCCTCCATGTAGGGGGTAATGCACGTTTAATTTGTCCAGGCTGAAACGTCCTTCCTTTGGTGTAGTGTGGAAGTTAAGATAGGGGTACCAGCTCAAGTGTCGTCCTCGTCACTTGACCTTGGTTCAAAATTACGAGGTCCGTCGCCAAAAGCTTTCGAGTAGCTAAATAGTGCGATGTTAATATTCACTCACTTATTCACTCGAAATGATCAGACTGTTTTGAGGAGTGTTTCATTTTTTCCCTTTTTGTTGTTGAGTTTGCTTTAAAAGTTTCATTTAATTCAATAGTCACTTAAACGCTTCAAATCTGAGCTATTAATTTGTATTTGGAGATTTGAATGAGTGAGTGAATATTGAACGTCGCATTGTTAAGCTACACGATGGCTTTTGGCGACGGACCTCGTAATTTTGAACTACGGTCAAAAGACGAGGATGACACCTGAGCTGGCATCACCTCCCCTAACTACCACACCAATGGGAAGACGTTTGAGCTTTCGACAGATTTAACGTCGAAAACTCCCCTACACGCGGGTCTTCAGTGGTACTGGGCTCGAACTCATGACACGCTAGCGATGATCCGATACCTTGACCACTTGGCTACCGCGGCCACATTTGGGGATTTGAAGTTTGATCAATATTTTAATTACTCCTGCGTTCTCGAACTTTCCGAATTCAAATAAATAAATATTTGTTGATTATGTAAAAGATCAGATTTCTCTCCACCAGCGTTATCACATGATTAAGGAATTTTCTCGAAACGCTGACTTCCGTAACATATTCAATAAGTATTAGCTATA